>DWFO01000800.1:0-18200 GCA_018246595.1 Mimoniades nurscia nurscia
TCCAGTAGTTTTTGAGCCTATTCATTACAACCAAACAAACAAACAAAGTTTTCCTCTTTATAATATTAGTATAGATATCTGTAAAAAAAATGATAAAATAATATAATACAAAGAGCTATTGAAATAACGAACAGTGAAGCGTTCGAAATATGAATTTCAATGTTCCAAATTGAAATTAAATTTTCGCCCGAATCGTGTTTTATTTAAAAAGTTATATGATATGTGGAAAATATAAAATGAATAACGACGTAATAATCGATATATTTTGGATTTCATTCCTGGTTGAGCAAGCACATTTCAAACATAAATAGGGTTCTTAGATACTCGTAGAACGTTAAGTATGCGTATGCAGAAGTACTATGGGTATAATTGCACTTGAGTCGATTCATGCAGATACTGCAAGGAGAAAATTTGACACCAGGAGTTTATCTACATTTTCGTTTCATGACGATGTCTGTTTACTATCGTGTACGTGTCAAAAGACAAGGAATTCCGGGACAGAGACATGCGTGGAGATTGTAGTGAAAACTAAAATATTATGGATGTGATCAACAGAATATTATGTTACGTATGAAAATTTTACGTTTATGTTAAATTCAGCACAGATTATTTCATTATAAAACGTAACATCACGCCTATAATCTTCAAAGATGTAGGCAGAGAAATGTAGGACACCCCCGCGTTTCACCAGTTACGTTTACGTCCCACTATGGAATACGTGGGAAGCCTATTGCCATACACCGGGCATATATCCCTACTTCGAACCACTACTAGAAAATCTACATTAGAAAATTTAGTAGAGCCCGACCTGGGAATTGAACCCAAGACCGGCAGTCACACTTGCAACCTACACGACCAACGAGGCACTCAAATGAGGTCGAAGAAAAAAAGCTGGGACTCATTTTTAATGGGAATGTTAATTTACAATGTTGCACCACAGATTAAGCCAAATACAAAGTGAACATATGAATACAAACAAACAAGCAGATTATGCTTCAACATTGATGTAAAAAGATACATAAATAAAATGCGAACGCCGAAACAGCGCTGAGTAGAGAACAATATGAAACGAATTTTTGAGCTGCCTTTTTCGTAAAGAAATATGAAATAAATGTCACAAAGGAAGTACGTCACAATGAATATCACATTTATGTACACGTGATTCGGAATCATTCAATTTTATTAACGAAACGTATTTTTCGACAAATATGTATATTAATTGGATATCATATAATAACAACGCATTTTATTATCCGAAATATATTACAAAAATAATAGAATAATATTTTTGTCATACTTAAAATTTTATTACTTCATCAATTCATCATTTGTAGGTATATATGTATCATGTAACCTTGAATAATTTAATGATAAGGAATTGTAACACGGTAAAAAGTGAGCTGTAATTATGTATATAGATGAAAAAAAAATTATTCACACCGATATTTTTTTTGATAAATGATATTCCAATGAGTAAGTGGAAAGAGAAGCGGAACAGAAACAAAAATGTATAAGAACCGCGTCCAGATTATAAGAATACAGATTTTGACAGCCGGTGTTTTCTATGTTCCGTATAAGAGACCTAGCTTGATTATATTACGATAATTATGTTACAATGTGGTTTATGGACAGTCATGACTTACATTTTATATTGTAAAATTTTGCAATCATAACAGAAAATATCACCATTGTTGCAAATTTAAAACGAAGCTGATGATACGGGTATCATAAACTAAGTTAATAATTAACTACATTTCCAAACTTAGCCTGTGCCCGTAAATCCTTAATAACTTTGGAGACTTACATCAGTTTGCTGGCAAGAAGTTTATGTTATTTGAGTTACCGTTCCAGTTTAAAAGTTACAGGTAGGATAACTCCGTCGGTAGGGTAAGATTAAAATCACAACAGCAAAATATTCTTGTAGCAAGTAATTTAATATCTTTTGATTATACAACACAATAACTTATTTCCAAAAAAAATTGAACTATAAATTGTAACATAACATAACGCCTGTAAACCCCGAAGAGGTAGGTAGAGTAGTGTAGTACACTCTCACGTTTCACCAGTTACGTTTACATCCCACTATAGGTGGTGAGCCTATTGCCATACAACGGGCGCAAATACAGACTCCGAGCCACTAACTAGAAGATCTAAGTTAGAAAAATCCATACAATATGATTATTTTTGAATTTTTATTAATATCTATCAATTACTACAGTTAAGTTTCTACAGTTGTAAACAGATTAGTATACACGAACTTCATTGTTTTCATTAAAATCATTATTTTGACTTTTTTATCATTTCACTGTTGGACGCGAGTTTGCTCTCAAACCGTGGAGAGTTAAAGCTACTCGTATAATACATAACACTGACCATGCGCTAGTTGCCAGACTTAGTTCACGAGTGTTAAACACTCTTAAAAAAAACTTACAATCATTTACAATTTAAAAAACAAAGACCAACCACCGTATGTTTACACTGTAAGGGACCTTACGTGATGGTAACATAATAAAGAACTGACAAAATATACGTCTAACAAAAGAGTTACAATTCATTATCAAATAATAAATTAAATGTCAAATTTTAAATAAATACTAAATGTTAAAATAAATGTTTAATTAAATGTCAAATTTTAAATTAAATACTAAACGTCAATAGCTAAATTATTTGTGTCACTATTTCACAGCACTGACGTTTAAATTAGATAATAAAACTGCGTAAGACATGAAAGACGCTGGAAAGTGGAACTACTTTTAAATTTAATGTGGGTAGTCTTGTACGTTCCGTTTTGAAAGTGGAAGAATGGCTAGTGTCGTTTTATTTAATGTGACGTCACGTCTAATTTAACATAAATACATATATTCAGTTTATATTAAGTTCCCGTCATAAAATTTGTCGATGTTTACATATTCATGATTATCATAATCATCATTTCTGCTACATACCAATGTGCCATTCTACGTTCCATTTCTCACGCGGGACTCCTTTCAAATTGTTAAGATATATTGGTATGCGTATAAATAATAATCTGAACATATTATTATTTATAAAATTAATGCTGTAGTGAATTCAACAAAAAGTAATACAAAGGGGTAAATTTTGAAAAATGTATATAACAATTTCGGTTCGGATAATTATGTGCATATACAATGTAACGAACAGATCACATTTGAGCAAAAGGGTTTTCTCATTGAATACATCATCACTCGGCATCGCTATGGTCGTATTTGATTAATTGCTATTAAAATATCTCAGCCCAGGATTATGATATAAATGGATCAGTATAAACGAACAAAATGCGTTGAGACACAAACTTATCCTGCGCCATCGCCATCTAAAGACGTATGTATGTCGACTGAAGGCGTGACATTTAATCTGTCACTGTAACTGTGACGTCACAGCGGGATGTATTGTACAGCCAGTGCACAGTTTCCATTATACTCTTCTCATATTTCTTATGTTATGATCGGGATAGTTCCACATCGAGGATAGTACATTTACTTGGTGTTAGCTATGGTATTTGGTGTTAGGTGTGAGAATTACCAAATGCCATAAAACAATCTGCAACATTCTCCAACAAACAAATCTGCATCAAATATGGAGGTTTGCAATTGACCGATACCACAACTTAATCTCAAAAACGTACACATTCCAATAAACTTTACGTGAAAACAGAATCTGGAAAATGGCACTCAACTTGCATTACGTCTTTGCCTTTGTCTTACGCGTTAAAATATTTATAATATCGTTATATACATATAAATTACTGTATCATTGTCGATTGGTTGCAAGCGCGACTGCCCATCCAGAGCTCCCGGGTTCAAATCTCGGTTGGGCCCTATTGACTTTTTCTAACTTAATGTCTAATAGTGGCTCGGACTCTGAATTTGTTCGTGGTGTATGCTAATAGACTCATGACCTATTGGAACGTAACCGTAATTTGTGAAATGTGGGAGTGTACTGCATTATTCTGCCTACCTCTTGGAAGATTTAGGCGATATCCAAATTCACAACGTATAAATATGTAATACATATTTATTTATTCATATCGTATATTTAATCAAAATTTCACTCATATATGTTATCGATCAATATGCGAAGAATATTACCAAAGTTTTCTCTAACAAGTTGCGAACGCCGACTACTCTGTCGTCACCCTCGTTAGAGTCAGACGTGATTATTAATGTCACTTTGCGTTCGTGACACAACTTTTGATTACTGTAAGGTGCAATAAAATACATTTATGGAGAATATGTACTGTGTTAAGTATATTTTGTTGAAGTCGTTAATATGTCAATCTTTTAAGGTATATAAAAGTGCATGTGTTTTTAAATAATATATATAAAAGAAAATAAGTTTAAGTGTAGGGAAAATACCGTGTGTTAAAATGGCTTGTAACTGTTTCTTTTTAAAATTTGTGCTTTAAAATTATTTAATTTAAGGCACTTATGCTTATTATACTTTTATAAATGGAGCCTTAATTCATTTACGAACACAATTTGAAAAACTTATTAAACTTTTTTACAGAAGCTATTGAATACCTAAATAATATAAACGTGCTCTACCAAGTATTTCATTATATGAATATTATGACTGTAAATAAATTTTATATAACGCTCAAACATTTTACAAGAAAGACGTTAGTTCGTTACATTTGTGCAAAACAATACGCGTTCAGAATTGCATAGAAATTCAAGCAATGCACGAAGATAATTTCAGCGCAGTAACCTACGACGTAATTTCGTACATCATTACCGGTATGTGTTGTAGGTAGGTGCGTACGCACAGCGAGTTGCGAGTAAATAAAATGTTCATCAAAGTTACTTCCTCAACGCCGAGCAGACTCCCACATTCGTTGTTTGTGTACTGAATCAAACGAACCCAGACGTATGTATATCTGAAACGTCATTTTTATTTTTGTTTCACTTTAAATGAAAATTTCACCTGACATTCTTTAAAATTATACAGATATAGTTCAACACAAGAGTTAGTCAAATTACCGATTTAATAGCTAATTGAATAGAATTGAAAATGAAATATTCATATCAATATAATCAAATTAAATGTCTTAAGTAGAAATCCCAACTTCTTTCCTCTACTATTACTTATAGTCTGTGGGTTGAAGTATATTATTTAAATTTAGTCGTCGTCCTTAGTCTGTGAATTTGTATGCGGCATTTGCTGTATCATACAATCTTCAAAGTTATGAATGAAAAGAATAATGTTATCCGTAAAAGATACATTAGTTTGTTGCATCAATCCCTCTGATAATTTTCTCTTCATGCGTGACCATCGCAGTATTTACTTAAATTGGGTTTCATACGAATTAAGTAATATTTACAGTTATTTATCTCACTCGTTTCTTAAATTGTTTTAAGATTTTCAAATAAATACATTTTTGTATAGATAACTGTATCAAAAATATGTATAAAGTAGTGTATTCTATTTAACAACGGTCTTAAATGCATTGCCGCATCTGTGAAATACGATAATACCTTGAATATTACTGTGTGTGATTCACTATGATTTGGAACATCGCAAGCAATGTATAGCAAAAATAATTGCATGCATTAGCGATCGACCTGAATCGGAAGATTTTCTTTCAACATTATGTTTTTTTCTAGATATGTTTATTGATTATAAATACCTCCTGTATTCGTTTGACTTTTTAGGCTCATTCAACTAGAATAATTCTATTTGTCAATGAATCGATTTGATTTCCTTATTTCAAGATTAGTTTTCTACACGTCATATTTTTTTTTAATTTTGAAATTCTGATATTCTTTACTCGATTCATTTAATTTTACCCGTAATCCTGCAGTAGCTATCAGGTTCACGCTCTGTAATTAGTTCACTAGAATGGCAGACTGCTTCAGTCTTGTTAATATATTGTGTTGATTTGTCAAGAAACTTTCTCGGTACCGGCTTCTGTAGTTCTGCTTATATATTGCTTATCAACTTGTTGGTCCTTCGAAACATACAAGTATGAGCCCTACAAGTGATCTAAGATATGTTTTCAAAATTATTTCAATTTATATGTATATTTAAATTCATGCATGAATATTCTATGACTTCAAAAATAAGGAGAGTTTAGTTTTACAACATCATACATTTATGCAATGAAGAGCAACTTAGTAAAATGTTAAGCTTCATTTGATACGATGATAGGCAATTTTTTTAACAGAAAATATAAACAAACGAAGCACGTGTGAATCCATTGTAATTACATAATATTGATATTTACATGTCACATTTGTTACGCTGTATTATGTATTCAAAAACGACTTATATTAATGGAAATCGCTGCTTGGCAACCTATTGTTTACGTGTAAACACACATTAATTTTTCCGATATAATGCGGGGAAAATATTTGTTAGACGTGATGTTTGTATAGGTGTAAATTATACAGCGTACGCCACTATGGGAATCGGGAAGGCACAATGCGTGGTTTAAGAAACGTTTAAGAAAGCCCTGTTGGTCGTCTTGATTGCAGGCACGATTGCCGATCGAGAGGTCCTGTATTCAAATCCAGGATCGGGCACTATTAGATTTTTTGACTTAGACTTTCTAGTAGTGGCTCGAAGTTTGGATATGTGCCCGGCGTATGGTAGGAAGCTCACCACGTACACCACAGTGGAATGTAAGCGTAACTGGTGAAACATGGGAGTGTTCTACATCCCTCTGCCTATCTCCTCGAGGATTACAGGCGTGATGTTGCGTTATGTTACGGTAACTCAATAATAGGTCAGCACATAAAAAGCTAGTTGACCGCCTCTAAAAGTACCTAGAAAATCTCCCAAAGCTCTTCTATTACAAAAATGTATTATAGTTAATTTTAAGTCGACACATACATATGTGAAGCGTCATTTGTCAAGCATTGTATGTCGAGCCGCTAACAAACAGCTATTGATTGACAAGTCGACACGACACCCGATCGTATCGACAGCGTTGTAAATCATTTAACGTTATTTTCGAATAAACATGATACAACGTAATCGTAAAACTCGGAACGATATCTCAAATATGACGTTAACGAACCGGCCTCTCGGGAGGTCTAAGCGCTTACAGCTTACTGGTTTATAATTCTGCATCCCTTATGACAATTCCTGGAATAGGATTCTGGTATGCAGCTCTATATTCACAAAATTCTGTGTTACAAGTTTAAATACAATATGTACTGGTATTGTCATTGTCATCATAACACTAATGACTTTTATCTGGAACATTTGTAATAAAGCATTTTAAAGCTACTACCGGTTGTAAATAACTATGTAAATATGATAGAAACAGAAAAAACATTTTGATTGACAGACCATGGATTGTATGTATATTGAAGTACTCGTATATATGGATGCTTTGATACAATCTCCCTGCGCATACAATTGCTTGGGACCTTGTACATCTGACAGACGTCACGTTCGGAATTTGATCAATGTGTGTGTAATTTGAAGAGGGTTCGAAGCGCATTTACGAAATTTTTCTTATTATATTATCACGCCAGATTCCTTGCGAGGCGGGCACAGAACTCCGAATGTTAATGACTATGCTTTTGCGCCGTACGGTGTCTATATTCATCACTCTCTTCATACATGCAGGCCGGTTTATGAGACTTCTGATTTCTCTATAGGCCAATATCCCAGCTTAACGTCTAAATTATTTATATAATGATGTATTTTCTACCTGAATATGGTGGGTATGTATATGTTATATAGTGTGTATATCTTATAAGAAAAAACCTTTCTTGCGGGAATGCAGTAAAATTTGCAATTGCTCATAAACGATAATCGGTTACGAGACTTTTTTAAACGTCTCTTAATATATAGGTACACCTTTGCGATGTTGGTTATCAGAGTCACGATCGGAAAATAATTTGAGTATTGCTTGCTTAATACAAAGAAATCTGTGATTTTTGATAGATAGATAGATAGATTATCTATCTACCTATCTATCTATCAAATCTGTGATTTTATTAATGATAGTGAGGGTAAAATTAACCAACTCATGATAAAGGTCCCGGCCGAAGAATACTCAGTACGGAGTATTACAGATGCACAGTAAGTCTATACGGTTTTTTAATATGTATAATAAAAACATAATAAATTAGTTGATATACGGAATTAAATATGCGTATATAGTATGTAGAAATCACAAAGAATCGAATGAAGAGAATGTTTAGTTCCCCTGCAGTGTCGTTCACGCGAGCCGCGGAGGGCCGCGCCGCCGCGCCGCACGCGAAGCGGTGCGATCCCAATCTATAAGTAATTTTAACGTTACAATAACCAATATCAGGCTAAAATGCCTCCAGTCGTACTCACATGCCAGCTACATCACGGCTTATATAGCACAACATAACGCCTGTATTTCGCCGAAGTGGTAGGCTGAGGAGCACACTCAGTTCATTAGGGATTTGATTCGCACCCTCACGCCTATATTTTCTTGAACAGGTTAGCTGAGGAGTGTGGTGGTCGAACTTTTCACAAGTTATGGTGGAGTGGTGATGCTATGTAATACGGGACTTACACAGCATCACCACAGACTTGCACGCGTCTATATCAATATTTATTACGTATTTAAAACGAATCTGTAAATAAATACATTCCTCTGCTTACCTCTTCAGGGATTGTAGGCATGATGTTACTTTTTTATAAATAAATATCTCGGAACGATTCCACCCATGGCCGTCTGTTTCAAAATTGGGATAAGCGTTTGTTATGATATGTTTGTCTGTCCTCGATATCGTATAGGTAAATAATATCGTCACGCTAGCTGCTTTACGGGGTCAACAGAGTGCAGCGACCCCCAAATATATTTATATATACAGTGAATTAAGTAAAAATAATACGCTTAACTCAGAATTTAATAACAATAAGACAGACATTGATTTATTTCAACGGTATGGTGATTATTTTTAAGAAGGTTGCAAAGTTTTGGCATGCGCTACTCACGTTTAACCATACCTAAACTTGAACACGCAAAAATTACATGCTTTGCATCGATTAAATACCCCTGTTACGAAGGCGGTTATCGTCTTGCAAATGTTGACAGAAAATGATGACAGAGTGCTGTGGTCGGAATGCAATTATTGGCTTATACAGCGTGTTCAAAAACCCACCAAGTAACTAGCCGACTACATAAATACATAGAACTACGCAATCATTATACCCACCTGTATAGTGGTACCTAGGAACACCAAGTACTACTCCACAAACAGTCTACTGCGCTATTGTTTTATCAACAGGCTTATTATACTGCGTATAGCAAACAGGCACTTTTATGTAGAGCCAAGTAAAGTAGAGCTTTGTTACATTAAAATAATTAAAACGCCGCTTTCTATGTTCCCACGGCTTTTGTAGAGTTGCGTGCAGTTTTAATATAATTTAATTTAATAAGCCATTATTATTTGTAACAATGTTATTATATTATGCAGTAAACTAACACTTTAATACACACGAATTATATACACCACTTTAATACACACCAGTTTCATATTCGTATCGGATTTTACACACCAATAATACAGTTATGATTTGCGGTAGCAAATAAGGATAAAAAGTTTTGACAATAATTTTAGTGTCCGCACTAACTACGGTATACAGGCTGAATCGAATCTGTAACCGAATATTCGATAAATTTTTTTATTTCGGTCGATATAAAGACTGAAACTTACGTACTTCATTTCAAAATTACGATTTTTTTTATTACTGATTCGAGTGTCTGACTTTTTTACTGGCTCGCAGAATATTCGATCATAACAAACGAAAATGTTCAATTTATACATAAACACATTTATTTTGGAATACCGATGATATTTATAAAGATAAAAATAATAAACTTAATACTGTACAAATGAGTGATGAACGTTAATGTCGGTTGAACCAAATTTCGGTCATTTGTTGACCGAAACTATAATTTACGGGGGAATCTGAAACCGAAACATTTAGTAAACGTAACATCAACACACCTGTAATTCCCGAAGAAGTAGGCAGAGGAGTTTAATACAGTTTGATCAGTTTCGTTTACGCCCCACTATAGAATAGGTGGTGAGCCTATTGCCATATACCGTGCACGTATCCAGACTCCGAGCCACTACTAGAAAATCTAATTTAGAAAATTTTGTAGTGCCCGACCCAGGATTCGAACCCAGGACCTCCCGTTCGGCAGTCGCACTTGCAACCAACTCGACCAACGAGGCAGTCAAATCTAACAATATTACAAAAACCAAAATTACAAAAATGCCATAGTATCCGACCCGGATTTTGATCCTAAGACCTCTTGATCAGCAATTATGTTATACATATTAGTTTTGCATTCTAGTTTAACAGAATTTTATTATATTTACCGACATTTTAGTCATATTGTATAAGGAACGTTTTAAGGATTCATATATACGTAGAAGGAAAATGTCATTCAATAACTTTGATGTCAGTATGTTATAAGTGTTCATTTCTGAGAAGGAAGTATTCATCCAGTTATATACGTATATGTTCATAGTAAATAAATGAACGATTGATGAATCGTTGAATATGTAAATTAAAATACGGATGTCTGAATGAATGAGCATACGTAACAAAATATAGTAACATAGTATGAAGTACAATATAACATGTTCGGGATAAAAGTAATATAAGACATGAAATATTTGCCTCACGAAGTGTTCGCGTGATGGGGCTCCGATTTTCTCATAAAACTTCTTTCAAACGAATCCCTAAAACTTACTTTCACTTTTTGCGTACGTTGTTATTATTTTATAAGATGCTCACATTATTCACATAATTTTATCCTTTTGGTAGAACTTCTACAATTTTTCGAAGCATGAAATGTAAAATATTTGAAATATAAGAGAAAGCGCGCATTGTCACGATAGGTAGTGCATATCGTCTTTAGTGTGTGGGTAATTATTACTTGTTATATATGTGTGTATAAGCTGAAGTATCTCTGAATGTGAAGGGTCAATATAATCTTTGTAGCATATTCGTCTAACGTCACGTTTTGTAATGTGTTGCATTACGAAATAATGATGCTGTTAATGCCATTTATGTTTTGCTATTTCACGTTATCGACGCTATGACTGGTCTGTTTATAATCGGTAAATATAATAATAGATCCTCATTCCCCTAGCCCAGGGTTACTGGGCAAAGAAACTGGTCAAATATAATAAGTCTAAGAATACTCGTCGATAAATTAACTCGCTATTAAAATCCAAACTGGGTCGAGAATAGAATTCGCAAATAAATTCGGAACAAGCTGCGCATGTCTTTTTCATTGAGGCATTTTTTGCTATGAAGGTAGTCCAAAAGCTTTTCAAGACCAGTATCTAGTGTGTTTTGAATTTTGATTTTTAATGATATGTTCATTTTAGACCAAGTTGTCGGGCACGTATTAATTACTAAAACTTGGTTAACGTTATGAAGTTCGTTTATAAAAGTAACTTTCCGTCTTATTTGTATTTATAACCGAATGGATTACTAGCCCGTTGGTGCAGTGATTAGTGAACCTGACTGTTGCGCCAAGGGTCGTGTGTTCGAGTCCCAACTAGAATAAATATTTGTGTGATGAACACAAGTATTCGTTCTGTGTGTGGGCATAATTATTTTTATACAAGTACATTTTTATATGTGTATATGTAGTTTATCAGCCGCCAGGTCACCATAACATAAGCTTCCTGTTGAATATGCTAATATACATATTATGTATTATAACACAGATTACAAATGGATAATTCAACATTTATTGAATTTACTTACTTATAAATTTGCCTTGCAATTTAAAATCTATAACGTTATAAAAATGTTGAATGAGATTGGGCTTAGAAGTTTTATTCAAATGTTGGTTACAGATAAGTCAAATATAAATAATTATAATTTTTGACAACTTCTTCCACAATACAAAGAAGCTTACGTGAGATGATTTTATCTTTTTCATTTTATACATATTTCATTTTTCATTTACTCTTTTGAGTTTTAAACTCGTTAACCGGTTGGGAATCCGCCCAGAGTTAACGGAAATAAAGCGAACGGTTGGCTAAGCGTTTTTATTTCTTTGCTTTTGCCTCATAATTGTATCCCAGTTTTTATGTTCGTTCTCGTTCTCTGCATCTATCTATAATTGTGCTTCAATTTAAACATTTGAATCGTTTTTATAATCACTTGAAATTGTATATTTATACCATACTTGAGACACAAGTAGATTTATGTAGTAAGTTTACAGCTTAATTAATTAATTCATTGCTGTTCCTATTATGCCGTCTTATCACTGGCTTAACACTAACTATTAAACTTATTAATATTTTATACTAGTTGGATTAACAGACATATGCAATCCTATATCAGGTTACTTGGTGATATCTCTGAATGGCAATAAATAGTTGTGACTTCTGTCTATTCTTTTACTGATACTATTTTATTTCACAATATATTCGTTACATTTTGTGTTCTTTTATTGTTTCTATTCTTTGTGGTGTGCAATAAAGTGTTTTTGTATTGTGTTGCATGTATTGTATTTAGCATTCTATCAAACTATATGGTATGACATTCACCACGTGTGACTAAACCACATACATCCGCATCTATTGTCTGATCGGATCTAATATGTCAGTAAACCTGACTGCTCAGCGGGATTCGCGGGTTCGAATTCTACTCGTAATATTTGTTTTTGTGATGAGAATACATATTTGTCTTGTTTTGTTGTATACATCAAATAATGTCTAAGTAGGCGCGTAACTTGTGATATTGATTAAGTATAGCACAAGCTTGGAATTAGACGAGAATATAATATATCAAAGTGATAATATCGGCATAATGTTCACATAAACTTCTTGAACAATGCATAAAATTATCAGAACGTTTACAGCAACTTGAATGTTGCTATGGAGAGCAAAGCTAGACTATGAATTGAAGAAAGGAAATGAGGATGACAGCGCTTCTGGCGATTAGAAATTCTTGTTAAATATGAGTTTATAAGGGAAGGCCAGATTTGGTATTTTATCCGTTTAGCGATTGCAATTTGTGAAAGTCTCGTAGAAGATGACGGGTGGATACTTATTTTGTAAGTCACATTATTAGAAAACTAGCAAATAATAGCAATACAAGTTACCTTATATGTACATCTACCTATAGATATATGCAACAAATTTTAAAAGGCTCTTAGGCATTTAGTACAGTTGGTATTAATGGGTAGGAAGATATATTTAGTTACATAGTACAGTTGGTAACAAGACTAAGTGTACAAATATAAGTAACATTAGGCCTGATAGTAGAAAAAGGTTCGTATACCTGCTGTTAGTATTAGTTGGTATCTGCCAATAGAAATGAAGATCGTTTTAATACACACAGCGTTAGTACGTGACTACGTGGTGCCATTAATTGCTAAATCACTTTATTAACTACGCCTGGCATCTAACATAGCGCGTTAGAGTTGTATAGTGTACCATCAGAGTTCGTAGAAAGAAATAGGTCTAGCGAAGTATTTCATCAGTAAAACTCAACACTGAATGTATATTGTAGTTGATCCTCATGTTCACTTGTACAGCGAGCAATCTTTTAACTCTTTTACCAACACGTTCGCGGCGAGGGTTTAAGTAGGAAAGTATTCAATGTTCTGTTCATCCGCAAACAAGAGCGTTGCCTTTTCAAGGCAGCCGAGTTGCGAACGAAATTCTTTGAAAAAAAAAAAAGAGAATTACACAGAACATTAATGCCAACTCATATGTACAAATGAACAGAGACATGGGCGTGATATTGTTTTATGCTTGTGCTTTAATCCTAAAAGTATCTGGTATTTATATAACTTGAAGAGATATGAAGTTCTAGGGTTTGCTTGAAAGCAGTGTGGCTTCCTATGGCACCTATACCACTGAGTTGAATGCTTGTGTCGATGTGGCCTTCGGAGACTGGTCGGAAAACATGTTCAAAGAAAATTTTCTATAGCAGTCCTAACACGAATCTCCGTGTGTCCAATTACGTCTTAAAGACCACGAGAAGGTTAAAATTTAGAATGAAGATTGTTTTAAGATGTTTTTTAATCCTAGCGCGTTATGTTTCATCTTAAAAAACGCAACCAATATCGGAGGGCAATAATGGTTGTCTTTAACATAGTCACGTGACAGGGTTAAAGCGTAATGTAATAGGTGTTTACGCACCATACGATTCTTTAACGTAACATGTGTTTACGCACCATACAATTCTTTAACGTAACATGTGATTACGCACCATACAATCGTTTAACGTAACATATATTTATATATATAAATTTAACGTAACGTATAAAACTGTGTATATCGCGGTTTACATAACGCAATCTCAGAAACAGGCGTTGTGCTGTATTTTCACATCATTATCCTGGACAATGGTTTTAATTTTACTTATAAGAGCGGAACAAACGTGTAAGTAGTACCCACTGCAGTCCTCAACCTACTTCTTCTAAAACTCACTGTCAACGAATCAATCTCGTAGCGTTCATAAAAAAATTGTGTTGTGTACAGCTTCAGTTTTGACACATTTTTTATAAGGAAGTGGTAAGTCTGTGTTAAAGTACTCGTTGGTCGGCTTTAATTAATTTCCCTGAATTGGCTGCTCGGATGCTAAATGCTAAATGAGTTCTGAACGAACTATGGCCGGCGAGATGTAAATTAGTGGTACAATCGGTCTTGGTAATTAACAAGCGGATTGTAAAATTGTTTTGTAAAATTTATTTCGTTATTTTTTTTTTTTTTTTAGTTATTTGCACTAATTTGGACATATGATGATGAAAGTTAGATTTATATAAAAAAAACTTATTGTACTTATATTATACCCATATAAATATAAAATAATAAGTCAATTGCCTTAATTCGCGATGGACTGGAAGTACGACAATATTTATGAAACTAAACTTCCTTAATACACTGAGTTTACAGGAAGTCTTTAATTAATAAGTACCTAACGTAACATCACGCTTTTAATACCTGAAGGTATGGGCAGAGGAGTTTAGGAGACTCGCATGTTTCATCAGTTACCTTTACGTTCCACTTTGAATCCCACGAGAGCCGTAAATTTTTTCAGCATAAAAACTAGGCAATATCCCGGCTCGATCCATAAACAATATTTTTACAAATACACTACATTGACCCTTAACTTCTTCATTGAGTGAACGAGGAACAAAGCAACAAACAAATAAGCGAATTCGCTATAATTCTGTTGCACACATTTGTCGTCTCTTAAAATTCATTCATTCCGTTATTCGTAATCAATCATTTTTTTGCAATCAATCATTTTTTCTTTGGAAACATCTTAGACAATTCTGTTGCACACATATGTCGTCTCTTAAAATTCATTCATTCCGTTATTCGTAATCAATAATATTTTTTGCAATCAATCATTTTTTTCTTAAGAAACATCTTAGAATAAGTGGGAAGGTCATATAGCCCTAAGAACAACAAGCTTTGAACTATTAACTAGTGTCAACTCAATTTTCTAATCAGAATAAAATACGTGTTTAATCAAGATACTTCAGTCAATACAATGTATGCTATAATTGCTGGAAACCAGCCTCTTTTAAACAAACATTTTTTTAAATCTTACCACATTGTTCGACACCCCTTATACCTATGAAGTTTTTATACAAGCAAATAGGATAGCTGTAGTAAAGTTTCCGACATATTTTGAGGAGCTCTCTAAGTCCCTAGGGCTTAGCATTTTCATCCCTGTGTGCCATCGCTCTAAAATTGAAAAACTTCAGTATAGATCATACAATGCCAAGGATGGCCAAAAGTTACATTTGATGTTGACCGTCCACTAGCTTTCGTTAATCTTAGCTTTAGACCCTTCGAATATAAATTATAGAGGAAATATGTATTAAACTTTACGCAGTAGATATGATATTTAGTTGTTATTACTATGTTGCAATAGTATTATATATATTTTTGAATGTCATCAACATCATCGATTCAGTTGGCGTCATACTTTTTGCAAATTTGCTCTCAGAATGAGGAAGATTGATGCTGCGTCTGGCACACTAGTTAAATGTGGGTGAGCAAACCATTTACGGCTTAAAAATAATACCGAAAACTATGACGTGTGTAAATTTCCTCACGATATTTTCCTTCATGGTTATTGTGAATGACACTTAATCGTACATATTAATGGACATAATTTCGTAAATTCAGAGTAGAGCGGCAGAATTTCAAGCGCAAATTTTGGATTGGATGACTGAAATCTAACCGCGAGAATGTCTTAACTTTTTATGTATGTATATCACCTTTATGAATGTACATATATCACCTAAAGTAAACTTAATTAGCAATGTACTATCTGAACTTCATGTCATATATTAACGGACTCTATATATTGTGTATATCAGGTTTTTATTTCATTTTTTATAAACATTTTTGTTGTAGTTTTTATCCTATTAGCAGCTGCCCGTGTGGTTACACCAGTTGACACCAGTTGCCAACTTGGTCGTGAGGCTAAAGTTATAAATTGGTAACGCGGTGGATATTTGCAATTTGATGGCGTCATTACCATAATCGATGTCCAGGGGCGGCGGAGCCGGCTGATCACTAGGGCGAGTGTGCACTGAGGGTATCGTTCTAGTGCCTGTAATATATTGACATTAATAAAACTGACCTCGCTACAACTTACACACGGTCATTTAATCTCACACTAAGCAGAAACTGAACTACAGCGATCAGGCAATTGATAGACATATGGGTATACCTATAAAACGTTAATTGCATTATTATGTTAGGTAAATCGGTTCCATGCATAGATCATACATACTATATTATACTATAAAACAATATTATATATGTATTATAAAACAATATTATATACTATAAAACTTTATATATATACAAGCATAATAAAAATTATATATATAAGCATAATAAATAATAAAAATTATCTATTCATTGCAATTCAAAGTAATAGTAATTGCAGTTTAAAAAAGTACCAACTATAACAAAGGACAAAAAAAATGTTGTAATATAATTTAAAGAACTGTTCTGGTCCGACCGAATACCGAAAAATCGGTATTTGAATTTGTATCATGTAGGTTATACATATATCTAGTACGTAGATAAAAATAACAGTAACAGTGGAATCGCCCTAAGCGTTTAACTTCGATTCCCGTATTAATGTTTAGTGCTTGGTAATAAAAACGCGGCACAGAATATTTATGAGCGCAACACTGGTTATCGCGTCAAAAAGCGATAAAATACGGATTTATAAAATGTTACTATGAGAAATACTGGTCACAGCTATAACTATTATTTCAGTTGTTCTGGCGGAGACGTGGCAGACATTTCTGTACTCCCGCTTGCAGAGGCATGCCCTGCATGAAACGGGGTATAATCCAACTAAGATAGGCTTTAAATTTTATTAATCATATAATCAAAAATTCTCAACTTTTCTGATTTCCAGGCTAAATCTATAAAACAAGTATTACTAATAACAGGACTTCAATATATTAAGAGTTTTCGTAATGTTACACTTGTTAGCACGTGTAAAAATTAATTTTATTAACAACTGTCCTATTTAAGGCTATTTCCACACGTGTTGATGTTACTGAGTCCTGGTCTGGTCGACTCTGGTACGGACGTTTTTCTTTTATTATCTTACACGGTTAGCATGTCTTGAGCCTTACTTCTTAAGACCCATCAACGTGTAGCATATCCAAATTTAGAGACGCTAATCTTGCTTTTGGAGGACAAGCAGATCGAAAGCTTATGGGAAAAAAAGATGAAAACGCAATACGATATCATTCTCCATTTATTCTCGCAATTATGAACACAAAGAGTAAAGAACATTTTCTCTTAGGATATAAGTACAGACAGTACTTGTGAAGCGGTGCATTAACCGACTTTTTAAAAGCTTTTAATGGTATATGATCTCTTACATGAGACAGAGTGCTACTTCTCCATAATATGATTCCTATGTTCTATCTCTGCTTGTGCCATTTTGCATTTTAACGTAACTATCTTTTCGTTGTAATGAACTAGAATATTTGACGATTCTGAAATACTCAACTAGTACGTTGTAATTTGGCGATATAGCAGAAAAATGATGTTATGATCGGTGAGCATTTGTAGGAGTGACCGATTGGTGAGATATGATTCGGTTATTCTTTTATACTGATATTTTAATATTCCGCTTCTTCTCCATAGCGAGGTATCTTCCGAAGCGGTGGTAGCATCATTTTGACGTACAAAAAGTGTTCTTATGAA
>DWFO01000801.1:0-18197 GCA_018246595.1 Mimoniades nurscia nurscia
TCTAATGTACTATCTATTAAGCAATCCCAGAAATAAATGCTAAACAGAAACGGTATCTATGCTTTTACGTTCATAAAAATATATCAGTCAATCAAAATATGTATTCTAGTTACCGGGCGCATACGGACTGGTGAATTCGTTGCTGTTATCGGGCCCAGGTAAATTACTTCTGTTTTTAATAAATCTAGAACGAATACACAGAATTGTTACATTTTACAGGCATGCGGGTAATACCGGATTAAATAATGTTCAAGGATTGCAGCCATTACCAAGAGTGGCAGCGACATAAAGTGGATAATTCAGGATCTAATGTTTGTAGGCGGGAAAATGTTACACGTAAAGTTCTGTCGTCATTTGTTAGTTTTCCTTGTATATGGAAAATACTCTCATTATTATTATTGTATCGTTACACCAGATTCCTTATGGTGTAGGCACAGAAAGTCGAGTGTCAAATGTCTTGATCCGTACAGACTTAAGATGCTCCGCTTGCAATTATCGCGTTGAATGAACGCAGTTAGTATTAGTTGGACGAAGCTCTATTCAAAATAGATTACAGTCTCGTTGTTACTTCTGAAGACGGAAATGGCTCATCTTTATTTTATTTTGTACACTTTTCACTATTTTACACATACTAACATACATAACATTATACAAATCAACAATACCGTGATTAAACCCGCATTTATTCAAGTGACTTAAAATGTATGTAACAACAGCGGTGCTGGCAAGACGACGTACCTCGTGGCATTGGCAGGTAGATCCAATCTGCCATCGGAGGGAAGTGTCACATTAAATGGGATTAATGTAAAGGACCTTCAACGAGGTGTCATAGATATAACGCCACAGATTGACGTTTTCATGGAAAGCCTGACTGTGATGGAACATTTAGTGTTCATGGTAAGATTAAATCTACGTATCTCTTGTATGTGGTAGAATAATACGACCAGTTTTGGACGGCGCAATCCTTAGTTTTGAGGTTAATTTGAGATGTTTGTATTGACTATAATATCTTGGACCATTTAAGTCGTTGGTTTCCAAATGTTGCAATAGTGCATGAAATCTGGCAACCCCCACTCGGTGAGCGTATCGGAATATGGTCTTACACTACTCTCAGGAAATTCTCGTGTCCAACACCAAAAGTATAAAGAGAGTGGTTGATGATATTGGCCCATTTAACTGCTCGGTTTGGAAGTATTACCACATGAACGATAAATCGCGAATTGTTTGCAGCAAACATTGTCCGAAGATATTAATCATCTTTTCGATATTCAGACAGAGATGCAACTTGGCAGCGTGAATAAACCAGAGACCCGAACGAAACTGAACACGCTGTTAACAGAGCTGAAGCTGAAAATGCTCGTGAACACTCGAATACAATCGCTCTCCGGAGGTGAACGAAGGTTACTCTCGTTGGCGACGTCGGTAAGTATGATTATATAGTGCGGTTGTAAATATTTAATTTAAGAAGCGATTATATGTAATATCATATTTATTCTAATCTCCTATTTGGTTCTGCTGGACACGTGACTGTTAGAACAAGATTATTAATAAAGATGTGTTGGCCATGGTCCAATACGATTTCAAATACTGGACAGAAATTGCCATGCCGTAGGGGGTGAACGGGAATTGGAGTTGTATGTCTCTGTAATAAGCCTATGTTGAATAGCGCAAGGTAGAGATCAGTGTGATCCTATTTTCATCTCTGAATTTTTTATATATCTTGAGATGCCGGCAGGGGATGTTAGAAATCTCTTGCATAGTTCTTCGTCTACCTTAAAATGTAGAGTATTCAATGTTCCTGCCATAACAAAAACAGGATGTAATTTGTGAACCCATAAAAATGTAAAAATGTTCTTAGCTGTATTATTTTGCTTTTCAATTTATTGATTCTCGAAAGTTCTAATTCTAGCTGCTAACCAGTCCAAAGGTTCTAATCTGCGATGAACCGACGACGGGCTTGGACAGTTACAGCGCCACCCTCGTTATTGGAGTTTTGAAGAAATTATTCATACACGGCACAATCGTGATATGTTCACTCCACCAACCTTCCTCGGACCTGTTCAAAGAGTTCAACTCTATCACTCTCATGTCTGAGGGCCGCATTGTGTTCCACGGTCCCCACGAGGAATGTAGAGCGTTGTTTGAAAGGTGGGTACAAATAAAATGAGCGATTTATTATTATGTACTTGTATTATTAAGCTTATGTTACACTGTGGACCCCGTACCTATCTGTTGGCAAACGGTTCGGAGTTCGACTCTCTGCCGTGATAACATGTCAAATATATTTTTTTTGTACATTGACTACCTATTATTATTTTACAGCATAAATCTCTGTTGCCCAAAAAACTTCAATCCAGCTGAATTTTATATCAAAGCCGTGTCAATTGACCACGAAGGAGGCAAATATGTGGAACAAATACTGGAATACAACATAAACAGATCATATGAGGCTAGTAATACACCAGTGTCGTCACATTTTGAAATGTATGTATTTTGTTGCAATTTGTTTTAGGTATAACAATTGAAGAAAACTATAATGAGATTCTCATCGAATCGTTTGTATTTGACCAGTCAGAACAGTTTTTATGGACATAAAACAATAATAAAAACGCATAAAAAACCTTCTGGTATTAGATGATTACTGTAAATCACAGCTGTGTTTAACTCAAGATAATGTTATTTAATAATGTATCTAGATATGAGTAGTGGAAACTTTTGTGTCCTTAAAGATTGTAAGGTCTCTTGTTTGTGTGTGAGCATGTGTGCGTGCGTTCGTGTGTACACGTGTATGTGTGAGTACAAGCGTGTGTGCGTGTTGGAACTTACATAATCACAAGGGACTGCATTCATTTGTGTTTAGCCGCAGTAATAGATGCGACTTTAATAAAATTTATCCGTATTCGAGCAAGGAAACAGGTTTATCACTTGCTTTTCGATCATTACTGAAAATAGACATTTCTTATTAACATAATTTATTTAGGAACACTGTTTTTATACACTACTAGCGGTCTCCCGCGGCTCCGCCTGCGTGGATCATTCAAAGACCAACTCTATTATCTACATAAACTGTTCTTAGTGATGAAATAATTCTACAATACATTAAGATCATCATCATTAAGATCTACAATTAATTAGAACATTTTATGGTTCTATGTTTTATAGTTTAGGCAGCGTACGCAAAATAAGTAACTTTTCTGAAATATCTTACGGAACCCTATTTTTTTCCAAAATGAAATATAGCCTATGTTCCTCGTGGATAATGTAGCTTTCGAATGATGAAAGAATTTTTAAAATCGGTCCAATAGTTTTTGGGCCCATTCATTACAAACAAACAAACAAAGTTTTCCTCTTTATAATATTATTATAGACAACCAATAATAAATAAATAAATATCATTATCGATGTCTTATATTAGGACTTGAAACTAGAAGCATGAAGTACATTTGTTGAAAGATGCACTGTTTGCTGAGCTGATTAATGTAGGTGATCAACATCTCCTATAAATGTTACTCATATCCATAATATATGTAGTTAGTTATCAACGAAACGTTGCCACCATAAAAGGTTATATACAATTTATTTCAACATTTTGGTCCATTTTAATCAATGCGAAGTTATTTCCTTATTTTATATATTCCTACTATACCTATAAACGACAATGAAGTATATACATATAACACCACATTGCATTAGAAATGATCCTTAAATTTATGTGTTATGCGGTTATTACAGTATTTTGGTAATTGAATATACTGTTTATACTCTTACGTATATAAAAATGTATATTAACCATATCTACACTTACTCGTATTGTCAGTTTGCGATTGGTTTTATCTTTATGAATTATTTATAATTATTATAAAACGGATGTTCGTTTCAGAGGGAGCTGTTTGCGGCGAAGGCGGACAGTGGTACTGCAGCTGCCGATCGTAAGTTATCGACGTCCTCTGGTGGCAGTATGAAGAACAAGTGGCTCAAAGCGTTTAGAAGCCTCAAACCGCCCAGCGCCCCTCCACCGCACGCCGGACCCCCGGACAAGTACGTCGTATAACACGTTCAAATCTTGTACATATTCAAATTATCTAACTTATTGTATAATCATTTCCATGTCTACCCTTACTTTGTGTTACGTTGAGTTAATTACTACACGGGCTCATCTGATCATCACTGCTCTTAAAGCTGTGCTTAAAAACGCGTATGCACAGATAGTTACTGACATTTAAAATACGTCAAAATTTCTTTATGTACGCTTTTTTACAGCTAAGTGTATAATTTCAATTGATACACGAAAATAACTTCAGAATAATGTTTCATTTATTGGTCTTCAATTAATTTTCTTAAAATATTTATCGATCATCATCCTATTGTAGTCTACTGCTGGATATACTCCTCCCTTGAGAGGTCATACTCCCTACACTGGGCATTTGGGCTGGGGATTGCAGAGCACAGCTTCACGCAACGTTTACGTTGCTGCCCATAGGCAGCCAGCGTATTGAGGTGTGCCCCGACAGCTTACTTAATAAGTTACAGAAATATTTTGGAGAAGGAAAATATTGAATAAATGAATGAAGAATAACCGAATAAACTAAAGAGTCGTGAAATGGAGCGTAACAAAATGATTATAATTAAAACTTGATTTACGAAGTGATTAAACTCAAGAATTTTACAATATGCATTTTTATAATACGAGTACATCATAGGTACTTATTTACTCAAAACAAATTCTTTATATTTTACTCAGAAAATGTAACTCGAAACCGTAAATGGATTTCCATGGCATTTTTATATGTTAATTTCACTGTGAACTTTTCCATAGACAGGCACTGCATTTCCGCTACCTGTCACTGAAGTTGATTGCATCCTGCTACCGGATTTCCATACTTTCATGGCACATATTGTTTATACTGAATATTACCACACACTCAGTTCCTGAGTTAAATTATTCATCTTACGGATAAAGCATTCCTACCGGAGAGAAAATCAATTTCGTTCTCAGCTATTTTAATACTTGCCTACTGTCAAGGTTGTATCCCAAACGCTTGTAGTAATGCGAAATAGGGTTGAGCATTGAAAGAACTCTGAAAGAAAACACAGTCGGCGGTAACGACTTTCGCCACATGTGACCACGACATTTGTGGAAATGTTTTCGTTTTACGGTCAAGTGTATCGTATTGTGCAATCTAACGATTTCTCCGCCAAGGGCAAAGTTCACTAATGGTTTTCTGAACGATGTAACATTCGAGGAACGATCATATAAATCGAGTAGAAGACATTCATTGCAATCTATTTGCATTGTTAACTTCAATACAATTCCCTTGACATTGAACTCTGAAGCCCTTCTGATTGAAATTTTCACAAAGTTAGCTGAACTTCGCACTTATTGCGTCACATCTAATCGTAATTTGCTTCACCGCTTTCGAAACTTGTTATTTTCATATTGCACATTAAGACGTTGTCAGATGATTGATTGAAACAATATTGTATATCAACATCCTTACGATTTTATTAATTTTGCTTTGTTCTATAAAAATTACTCGTGTTTCTGTAAATACTTGTAAACGCTGATTATTCTGTTGTTGTGTTGTAGGCAGTTGATTGTATTGTTACTTTTTTTCTTATTACAGTAAATTCTTTAACTTTCAGAAACGGTAAATATTAATTTGACGAAACGTTTGAACAAAATGGATTCAACTTCATTTGTCATTTGCAGTTGATGATAAATACCTAATAAGAACTTTATGAGTTTTACGATTACTGCATTATTTTACTTTATAATAATAAAACATTTTCTTGCAGTTTATATTTGTTTGAAATATATATCATTAATAGAGTGCCGTGTTGCCGTTAATTGAACTAGATTGAGAATGATCTCTTGCAATGTCATTTTATAATTATCAGCCAAAACGTACCATGTCCGGTACCTACCCTGTGAAATGTTAATCAATGTCGCATGATCGATTTATTACTCGAGCCTTGAAATTTTCATGCCTCTGAATGGATGAACTAGACTGAATGTCAACTTATGTTTTAAAAATACATTCGCACTGCATAGACATGCGGTAAATACAACACGACAGACAAAGGATTATACTAGTTTAATGTTTACTATAATACTACTGGTGAAACGTAGGAATGTTCTTCATTCCTCTGTCTACCTCTTCGGGGATTACAGGCGTGAACTTACTTATGTTACGTTACCTTAGTTTAATTTTGTATTTTAAATCAGTGTTTTGAGGTTTATTTTAAAAAGTGTACATTGATAATGTTTCCATAAAAAATGTTGGATAAAGATCATAAAATTCAAGCAACAACCAAATACGTCTCATTATAGTAGTTCCAAGAAAAACAGTAAATCACGTAAAATTTTATTTCAAAACCTTCATAAAAGGCTTAGTCAATGCAAGTTCTTTCACTAACAGGTTTAAGCAGTACTGCAGTCATTGTTAGGCTTCACTAAATAAGCTTATGTTTTAGGAAAATTCAATGGAAATAAATAAATTAATAAACACATTGGTGACTGCCTCGCTGGTCTAATGGTAGCAAGTGTGACTGCTGAGCGAGACGTCCTAGTTTCAACCCCGAGTCGAGTACGATTGGATTTTTTAAACTTAAATTTCCCTATAGTACCTTGGAGCCTATGTTTTGGTGAAACTGATAAGTACCTGGTGATCGAGGGAGTGCGCTACACTCCTATGCCCAGCCTCTCGGGATAATCCAGACTGATGTTATGTTATGTTCTAAACACATTAGAAATTCCATTTCAGTACGGTAAATGTTGTAATAAAACAGTTTTGAAAATCACAGTGGTGTAATTCCGTGCGACACTAACAGATGGCGCTATTAGTATTCTGAATAGCGCTTTTGTTGCTGTTACATTTTATGCGATAATAATAATAATAATAATATTCCTGGACATCTGCACACACGGCCATCTGATCCCAAAGTAAGCGTCAAGAGAGCTTGTGGTATGGTAACCAGATGGCTGATAGACTACATATATATGTACATATAAATATATACTTAAATAGATATTTTGTTTTGTTTTTCACACCCAGGCACAGAACAAATACTTGTGCTCATCACACAAATATTTACTCTGGGTGGGAGTTGAACCCACGACTCGTCGGCGCAATAATCAGGTTCACTAACCACTGCACCAACGGGCCAGTCAAAATATATACAAGCTTATTTGTTCCAAACAAGGTTACTTCAATATTAATATCATAAAGTCATATATAGGGCCCATCATAAATATAGATAAAGGAAAAGTGGATATCACGATAATACAAAACACGTTTTACGTAACTTCACACAAATCGAGGAGATAATTTATTTTACCAAGGTACTAGAAAAGCGTAGTAGCTACATAATAATGTACTGTATGTATGTATTACTTTACGCGCTACAATTTTCTTCCATTTATAGCAACATTTACTAGTATTGACTGACGCTTAAAATACAACCTCCTAATCTAGTCTTCTGGATTCAAATCATCGCGGCTTCTGAAAAAAATATTCGCCCTTTAAGTTGATTATTTATCCTTGTTGTTACGGTGAAAGAAACCTACACGATAAAGTGTTGTCCTATAATGTATTATGAAGCGTGTATGAATTCTGCAACTCTCAGGAGACCAGTGTGACAGAGTAAGGTCTTAATCCTTTTTGATTTTAAGAAGAGGCCCATGTCCTATAGAGGTATGATAAAAGGGTTGTTAAATATTTAGGTATTCTAACATCACAGATACCCTACTAGAGAGATTTATTTGTATTTGTTAGAGCACTGTTAAAATCGCCCAAGAAACATATAAATATTTATTTTAGTAATGTGTGTTTCATAAAACGAGACCTCTGACCGAAGCTCGAGGGTCCTGTTTTACTCCACAATATTGTTTATTTATTTTTCATACTTACCCCGTACATCGTATCTGTATCGTATTAATGTTTATTGTTTTTCTATTTTGATATCCGACGTGTTTACTTTGATATACATAAGTGATTCAATAAACGATACTATATCGCGGTAATAAATAGATTGAGTGATGATACAAAGAGACTTTGAGATTTAGTTTATTAAAATGTTACACAATTAAAAAACAATTGGATCACTTACGTGTGTACATACAGTGAATCTGTGATGACCTAGATTTGATTGACGTTAAACTATTGTACATACATTATTAACAATTATTATACATTGTTAAACTAATACGATTTCCAATGTAATCAAACGCGCACGTACATCACAGGTTTTCGCACATATTCCAATTGTATTGTTATATATTTGTCACACATGTCATGTTCATTTTTGTTATTTCTCTTTTTGCATCGTAAAGAAAAAATCAAATGTACCACGCGGTGTCGACGGTTATGGCAATGAGGTAATTCTAACCCCTAGGTACCGTATGCCTGTACAGAGAATAATAAACTTAAATGTAATACAATAACGTTTGCCAACTCATGTTTCAGTTCCCTTGCACGTAGAGTTAACATTGAATAACTCCATTGGCATGTCTAGTAACAATGTACAACAAACCCCGCCTATTCCTTTGATTTCCCAATAAAACCATACGAGCTCATTTTGCTTGCAACATCGAGGTGTTTTCATTGCTTCATACATCCAATTTGACATGAGAAATGCATGTAGTAGTGATATATTCAGTTATGAAACTGCAACTCACAAAACCCCCGCACATTCTCGTAGTTGGCCTTAATGAGTGTTTAACCTTAATATGATCATTGGATTATACAACAGCTCGTCTCAAACTTACCCGTTAATTACTCCTCAATGCCTTCCGATTCAACTACTTGTAATCGTAAAAGTAGATTCTTTAATTTTTTTTAATGTGAAGTAATAAAAAGTATTAAAAGTCTTCGTTTAACGTATTAAGCTTCACTAAACGAAAATTTTAACAAAGTTGCAATGTTAAAATAGCAAAATTTGTTTTTCACTTTTAAGTGTTTATCAAGTTATCTTAATATGTCCAAGAAATGCTATTGTAATAATTAAATGTTTAACAGTTACATGTTGTATCCATTGAAGGGAAAATTGTTATGGATCCCAATGTTATGGATCCCAATTGTTATGGATCCCAATGTTTCACACACTACTCTTGACCTTGCACGTCATCAATCGATTGTGTGACGTAGGAATCCACTGACAGCCTGAAGAATACCAACACATTGATAAATGACCCATCACACAACAATCTACTTGGATTTTGCTCAACACACGACGCTTTGGTCGAGGCTGAGAGCAAATTATAAATACTATAATTTCTTACCCTATTGCATACATTATCTGGTTGTTGAATTAATAAAAAATATAAATAAAATTTTAGATACAAGTATTTTTATAAACTGTGTCGATTTTAGGAGGAACGGAGCCGCGAGGGATGCGACGCGCTCCGGCGCTGATACGGATGCGCATAATTTCCAGGAATACACCTACAAGAAAATTACCCCTTGCGATGTTTGCTCGCAGGTTCTGAGAGGTAAGAAAATATCCTTAAAAGATTTTTCAATATTTATTACCTTGAATCGTAACCTTGAGGCGTAATCACGAAAGGGGAATATATGAACACTGCAAGGAGTTTCTTGGAAAATAATAACGGCGTTAATAAAGATTTGTGTGTGGTCGGAGAACGCCCATCAAAAACGAAGTTCTTAACGATTTCTCTTCAAATTCGAGAGCTATTTCAAGCAGTTTTGGTTATGATGGTTCGTAACAATCATTAACAATAATAATAATCAAGGAAGACAAAAACTTAAAAGCGATTGAAACCAACCTGCCCACCGATTGTAGAATTAAGGAAATTATTAAAAAAAACTTGCGTGATTAAATCAAAAATAATTTTAAGACATTTAGGCAATATTAAAATGCTCTTAGGTTCATCAATTTTTATGATAAATACCCAATAAGTGCGTAGTTATACCTACTGTATTGTAGAGACATATTTACGCGTTTGAGATTACGTGATTTGGTGTCGGATTGCCACTGCCTGGCACGTCTTTATAGACAGACATTGATAAATTCCAGTATACAAACAAATAGACTGTGCCTAGCACGAGTCGCACCGATATCAAAGTTCACGCTACTGTAAAGATCGTCAAGCTTTTTCATATAATATTTGTATTTTTGTTTTTGTTTATATAACTACATATATATAAAATTCTTTACAAACTACATTAATAACAACTATTACCAAGCTAAGCGAATTGCCTCTTACATTCCTTATCAGTCTCATCGAAGTTTTTCTATGGGTGAGAATATTTAAAGAACTTTCAGGTCACTGGCAATCCAGGCCAACGTAAAACTATGCGACATTTTAAATAATGACTTTATAATGCGTATAATGTCGCTGCTCCTCAGACTGAAGTTTGTACTAAAAATCGAAGCTTTCACTTTTACTTTGTCGCTTTTCACACACTTTATATGTTTGTACTCGTTTTCTTATAAACAAAAGAAGTTCAAATTCATCGCTATGAGTTTCTCGAAGCAAAATTCAGTAACTCGATTATATTTAATCAAAGTACTACAGCTTCAGGCTGTTGACGGGAATTAATTTTAGTTCTTATTATACTTTTATTTGGGAGTTTTATGTTTCCTTTTTTTGTATTTTTTTATTATTTACTTGCGGCTTTGATATTGGCTGTCTCAAAATATGTAAAATGTATTGACAAAGAAAAATGTGTAGATTATGTTAAACAATATCAAATGTAGGTAAAGATTACGAACAACTGAAAACTTCGATGTTTTTTACAGGTCATACTCGACAGGGGCTCCGATGCCGGCTATGTAAGATGAACGTACACACTGACTGCTTGCCGCAAGTCGGCAAATGCCAGACCAAGTCGCGTCTCCTTCGAAGGCAGAAAAGCACCTCCGAAATAGAATCCCACAGGGTTCAAGAACTTCCTTACGATGAAGAGAGTAAGCCCCATTCTTTACTTCCATTCCACGGACTAATCCACTTTCTAATGAAATTACATCGAATACAATACAATATTAAATACGAAATGATAATACAATATTAAATGATACATAATAACAGTGACAAAGTAAGAAAGATACATTATGTTAATTGCATAAATAAAGTTGGTCCAGACTCAAAACTATTTTAAGCGTTTATCGGCAACATTTAAAATTTTGTTTCGTATTGTTCAAAAAAATACCCGCACTTAAGTCAAATACTTGCAGAACATTTTATCTGTATAATCTGATCTTACACATATACATATGTATTTGTATACAGAACCGGAAACATATCAGTTCTTCGAGACTGTTCTGCGGTTCATACATAATATTTTTATAAGTCTGTATGAATAGCCAGTGGAACAAAACCTGAATATTCTATATGCTCAGGCTTATTCCGCATCATAAATCTGAGTCATGTATCTTCCTTCTTAAATACTTATATTTACTGCTAGTAAAATTTTTATTGAAGAATTGTAGTCTGTACGTGGATGAAATCTGCATATTTTAAATATCATTCAATAACATTTATATTGCTATGTACATACACGTTCGATTTAATACTAGCAACATCTGATTTATGTATGTTCGTTCGTATACATATATCCGAATGAAGTAGTTAATTCTGTGTAGCAATATTTTCTATCTTGTCTCCTGTCGGTGTACAGCAAAGACCAATACAATTTTTTTATTAACATTAACATTATCTATTACTAGTTTATGGACATCATGCAATTTTCTTTTATTATCACTGGATTACTGTTAGAAATAATAGACATGCTCTGTCGATGTTATCATGGACAATTCTAATACTAATAATATTGTTTCTGTTTAATGCTGATTAAAGTAATTTTTAAACTTTGGTAAGTTGCATTCCTATGATTGTACGTGTAATGTTTCTTTGATTCCAGTATGGTTTACAAAATACTGTATCTTCAAATAGACAATTATATAATTCCATGTTTTATTTCGTACTTATTCAACTTTAACCGAATCAGAGACGCCAGGCAATGATTCGTCTCTATCATCGCTACTAGTCCTTTAAGAATTTTTCTGTATATAATTAGTTGTGAAAAATTACTTTATCTTAAATTAAGTATTAGAGACCTGCATATAATATTAAATATATAGCCTATTCTAGACTAATCACGGCAACATAAATCTCGCTCTATAGCACACTAATACAATTACAACACAGACGAATAAAAATATACAATCCGAAGCTAACTTGACGTTGTTCAGGCACAGAGGACGGTTGGCTGCCAGGACAGAGACTCACCAGGATCTCTTTCAAGGGATCCGTCGAGTTCGATGATGATTTCGATAGCTACTATGATGATGGTACAGTATAAGTCAGTTGGGAGTGACCCTGTGCTCCTATCCGAAGTCCGGCATTCGACAGCACTAACATTTAGACTTCGAAAATTTCAGTCTTACTACCACAGTCACTACTAACAAAAACGAAACAAAATCCCCAGCTGTCTACATTACCGCGTTTCATGTCAACTTCACTATAGTGACCGCGATTGAATTTAACGTTTCGCTCGATGCTCAGAGGAGGAAGTGGATCAGACCTACCAAGTTCTGAAGCGGGCCAACGAAATAGCGAAGCCGGGCGGAGGCGATTCGCGCGGGGGCCCCGTGGTCCGCGTGTCGGCGCCGGAGGAGCCCCCGCCCGCGCGTTCGCCGGCGCGGCCGACCGCCGGCCTGGCTGTGGCGCCCCAGCAAATCTCCTCTAGCTCAGGTCTGGCGCCGCACCCGACTCGCTTCTCCGTTCGAGTCGCATAGGCCGCCGACCGTCGCTCGCGCCGAGGCGTCGTGCGACGGCCGACCGGCAGCTTCACTCTGATCACTCGTTTATAGTAGTGTCGAGATTGCACGCATTCGTTAGTCGCGGGCGCAGGGCGGGGGCGGGGTGCGGTCGGAACTGAGCGATGCTTGTCGGTAGGCGCGGCGAGACCCGACAGCGGCGTGCGGCGGCGACTCTTCGCCGGCGTCAAGAGTTTGTCCATGTGGGGCTCGAAGTCGCGCCGCGGCTCGCCGCAACACCGATCCATTTCTCTACCGGAAAGTACGCGCCCACGGCCGTAGCAACGCTCTCTGTTTCACAGCTGTTTCTGAGCTTTGTTTGTCCCGTCTTTATACTGAGTTTCAGTGCCTCGTTTACGTTGTGTGTTTTTTTATCATTTATTTTTATTTCGTTTTGTGCGATAGATGTGTTAGTTTAGATAATAGGAATATAATTATAGATGAAGCTCGGCCAATACTCGTAAATCATAGATGCTTAATCCAAACCCTCCTTGAAACAATTACGTGTTCGTGAATGAACAGAATCGCGAATTCCCTTTAAATCTCCCAGTTCGATCCCCATGTTCTTTTTTATATTTTTCGTCATTATTTATTTAACATTTATGTTGTGTTAATTTATATTTCATGTGTATAATTTTATTTTTTTATTTTATTTTATCTTTTCCGCGCATTACTTTTGCAGAATCAGAGGAGACAACGACGCGACCTTTCGGACAACCTTTATGTTTAATTAAGGAGAACGGAGATCCCCCGCCTTCGATTCTCAAGCCTACGGCAAGCGTTCGCAAGAAAAAATGAGTAGTAATAATATGTAACTTGACGAGAGAAAAATTATTTATATCGTCGTATCGATAAAAGCTCTGACCCGGCGCGCTACGGCTTCTTCCATCAGCCGCTTCTAGAATACTATAATTAGAACTACCCCAAAACGCCCCGCGTTCTGTGATATGTATATTGTTACTGTTACAATAAAAGCCAGAATTACATCTCTTTGTCTCTGAATTCCCAAGCGCTGCACTACATTTTTATCTTTAATGAGTAATTTAAACGCCATTGCTCATTGGGCGTTTGGATATACATATATGTAAGTGGTGCATGGCTTGATGCTGACGCGGAGTGTTCATAATCGCATGCATTTGTCTTTCGGTCGAATACAACTTGCCAATGAATTTGCTGTACCTGTTTCGTTTGCACCCACGGTTTTCTGTATCTACTAACTCTTACACAGTGACTTTGAAAGATCTATTTACTCGTTGAAAATTAAATCCCAAGCAATAAATAAATATCGCAATTTATAATTCACTTTTTTCGATCTTGGTTTCGAAACTCCAGGAGCATAGATTGCGGCAGAATAAAATGGAACTGGTAATAAATTTTTTTATGCATTAGTGCCTGTTTACTTTGTCCACACAGGTTCGATGAAGAACTCGAAGAGTGCCCAAATGTTGAGGCAGGCAGACCGCACCAGTCCGTTACCTGGTACCAAAAAAAAAATTCGTTTATAAGCGAATCCCCGTAGAACATACATCTGTGTTGAGAGATTCGTTGCTTTGATGAGCATTATGTTAAACAAATCATTTTTATAGTACGATGATGCTAAGAGAAATTCTGGTTAAATAGATTATGGTCAGTTTTGTAGCGAATCAGGCACATGACGAAAATTGCAGCATTCGTTCCGTTCAAAAATGCTTTCCAATTCGTAGTTATATCTTTAAGGTTTATTAGTAACCTTCCGTTATATTTACATACCTTTTCTGCATCCTTTTCTCTTTTTTATTAAACCTATTAACTTATTGGTATTTAGTATTAGTTATATTTCTTTGCAACGCTTGCGCACTTAGCCTAAGTCAAAAATAATAAAATAAGTACACATTGATCATTTATTACCAAAATCAACTAACGATACTTACGAATCCCTTTAAGATACATACAAATTTGATATTCTTAGTATGCAAATATTATTTTGAATTTTGTGATAAATGTCATTTTTGGAATACCGATACAGCTTTTTTAATCATTGTTAACATAACCTTAGATGCTCACACATTGTTACAGCAATAAATTTATTGTAATTACAGCTATGTATTATATTTTTGATGATATACCTACAATACACATTATAAATTAGTTGCCATACATTTATAAATACCATTATACACATAATATACATACATAATCAAACAGATATAAAATTTCCGTAATAACACAGCACTGATTTGAAACAGCAAATATTTGCCGGGATTCGGTAAGTGTGTGATGCCTGATGTTCATGTCAAGTGACTGTTGTAGCGCCGCACTCGCCGAGACGTCAAAAGTTGAACCTTAGAATGAAGAGCCTGTCGCTGGATTCGCCGGAGTGCGGCGAGCTGCGGCGCCGGCCGCCGCGCGACCAGCCCGCGCAGGGCAGCCGCGTCTTATGTACGATCTCCATAACAATCAAGCCTGGGTCCAAACAACCACATCTACTTTGCCTAATTTCAATATCTCTTTCACAAACGATCTCTCGAGAGCCTTCCCAGTGACGTCCCTCACACTGCATCTTCAGAATCCGATGTTTCTAATTTGAAACACTATATCAAACATGTTTCGCGTATTTATTCATTACCATAATTGACAAAGCCTCAGTTATTGCCAAACCATAGCTGAAATAGGATTATAGAAATGTGGTATTACAACTGAAGGATTATACACTAACGAAAATGTCGGTGTGAGGGCTCATTTTTATTGTATCTGTAGATACAGTTACTCTTCAACATATGCATATTTCCCCTCCTATATTTCGGTTCTTTGGACTCCGGTCTATGTAATGTCAATCGTCGTTGTTATGTGGGCACTGTCGATGTTCAACTCCTTAAAAACCTTGGCTTAGCTTTTGTGTACTAGCAGATGATGTGAACGCTTAAAATTCTAGCAAATCTTCCTAAGTGATATTATGCTTTTGTCGTCGTTTTGGTGAAATCTACTCTACATTGGACGTTAGCATAAATATTTTATTTTCGATTACTACTAAGTGACCCGCGAAGTGGACATACCCTAACCGCACAAATTCCTCTTCACGTGGTAATGTTTAAACGTATATTTTGTTATTTATTCAAATCACCCACACGCCTTATCGTCCTGTCACCTTCGTGTTGCCTTGTTAAGGACTTGCATGCGACCTACTTATTATTGTTCTTCTGTTTTTAGGTAACACTCGAGCAACTAGCATGAGATACACGCCTAGTAGAATGAGTAGTAACACGTTTCACTACTATACACAGTCATGTACGTCTTGTTTTATTTTAAATACTAACATCAAGGCAGGCAATGTTGAATGTCACTTTAGTAACGTTTTAATTACATTACTAAGGAATTATTCTTTTGCGATATTTTAAACAATAATAATCACCCTTGAGATTTGCCAGCAGCCTTCAAAGTTATTTCATGATTATCGGTTAAGTTATTACATTATTTGTCTTGAAGTTTTAAATAAATGCATCCGTTTTATAGAAGTAAATCCGAACAAAAACAAAATTCACGCAATAATAAATTGTTAATCATTATCTTCATTATAATAATTATAAAATATCCAAATAAAGCACACTAGGTATATGAATGTTACTAAAATACATTTATAAATGTGAATGCTAATAATGATATGTTAATAATGTCGAACTGTCTAGATTATTTTGTTCGGCCTTACCTCGCCCGTAACCAGCTTAACTGAGTGCATGAAACTTAATATTCGTAATCGTTTTATTTGTTGTAATCTCATTAAACGATCAGCAAATTAGTGACATGTTCCTATTTTTATAATTAATATTTTCGAGTCAATGAATTCTCAGTAGGTACACTGTTTTCGATTTCTTTATTGTTAAAATTTTTGATTAGTAAACATTAAAATATTAAAACTCACAATAAAAGACATTTTGTATGTATTTTTAGATCTGTTTCGATAAATTATTTTGTGTAATAATAATTACATAAAAATATTTCATTTGGAATAAATATTAACTTTCCTCTACGTTAAATATTTGGACAAATCGAGAAATAATTCGGAGTTGTTAATGCTGCTGTAGATTACTTGTCAATTACTAATCACGATAAGTTTATTTTATCATTGTTACTGATCCGTTGTTGTGGCGTAGCACCGTCCTCGCCGGTACACGGCAGGAGGCTTTTGAGTGCTAAAGGCGGGCGCATGAGCAGCGTGGAACTGCCCGACGAGCCTGAACGCAGCCTGTCTTCGAACAGCGCGAGCCCGTGTCCGTCGCCTGTTAAACAAACAAGCGTAAGTTTACAATATGTTGCATTTACTACCCAACTGTATCCATACGATTACTCCCCGTCCCTTACGGCTTAGGTAGAGAGCACTGAGTCCTAAATATCTCTATCCTTATAGCCTTGACGTGCTGTTTCTACTATCATCATTTTCTTCAAACACAAGCATCGTTTTCGGAAACTTTATACCTATAGGTACCTATAAGTACTTCAAATGTCATTGATGGAAATATATTCAGTTATATACATATATTTAATTTTCGGCAGTGAAATCACTATCGTTGAACCTATCTGTGCGCCTAAATCACTAATATTGTACCTACTTTTGTTTCAATTTTATTACAAATTTTTGGTTCCATTTGATCAATTGTCTATTGTGGATTGTCAATTCTATGCTGATAGGTACATATAATATATTACCATTGGTGTTTTCAATCGTCTGTCTCGTTTGTTCTATTTGAGATACCTACTTATTCGTAATTCCCGTCTCTTTTCTACATCCATAATATAAAAATACATAATTTTTTATTTAATGGAAATTTATCGTTACCTATTGTTACGTACCTTTTCAAATAGTCATTATAGTCCCTTCTACATATATACTAAGTACATCGAGTTACATAGCAATAGTATATTGCGTATACAATATTATATTATATATATTATAGTAATAATATAAGTATTCTATATACTAAATACATAGAGTTACATAGCTTCGTAACAAGTTATATATATATACAGAAGCTTTTATATCAAAACTGATTATTTTCCATTACAGAAACATCAACGTCTCTTGCCGACGAATCTCTACGTGATCTTGTACAATTTCAAGTCCCGCCACGCTGACGAACTCGATCTTAAAGCGGGCTACAAAGTGACTGTTATCGACACATCGGATCCCGATTGGTGGAAAGGCAAATGCCTCGGCAAAATTGGTTACTTCCCATCCAAGTACTGCACGAAATTGCAAGCCGGTGAACGTCCGCTACAAGTGACTCACAATCTTCAGGTAAGCGGAAATGTAAGTAAATCGACAATGATCTACTAGAGGATAACGTATAGTAATTAGTGCGATTTATATTAACTCCACATGTTCATAAAATTGGTTACTAATAAATAAATAAATAAATAATAAATAAATAATAAATAGATAATAG
>DWFO01000802.1:0-18193 GCA_018246595.1 Mimoniades nurscia nurscia
TATATAAGTTTATATTTATGTCTATGTATATTAATCAGCGGTCTGGTTACCATAACACAAGCTCTCTTGATACTTAATTTGGGATGAATTGACCGTGTATGGAGATAATAATATATATATCAAGATATAATATTTTATTACAATTATATTATAATATTATTGATATTATTATAACGGCAAACCAGGTCGTTTACGGGTTAGGCAGACAGCTAGAAGCAAAACGAAAATTTAATAACCTTCATTCTATACGAAACTATACTACTTATACTAATTTCTGAATATGCAAATATTATACCTACCCAAACAAGCGTTTTTTCGTGCATACGATCATGTGAGAAAAATTATTGCTCGCAAGGAAACAATAATAATATCTACTTATTTTTAACGTAATTGAGATGAAAAAAAATTTCAGATGATTTTAAAATTGTTTTTTATTTTCATTCAATAAATTGTAAGTATAATTCAAGTAAACAGTCGACGTTCGGGTAGGCTCCTTTCATGAACTCTTATACTATACTATGTTAAGAACGATTAAATGAGCGATTCTTCTTAAGTCGTTATTTTTAATGTTTAGTTCATTTTGAATTAATTTATTTTAAACCTATTGTTTAATTCATTCACACTAGAAATCCAAAGATTACAATGTATATAGCTGCAACACATCATGTTCCTTGGACAAATTCTCAAGTTATGTTCTGACACATTAATTACATGTACCTATATTCTTTCTCAATGTATTATTTCTGAATGTAATTTTGTTTCCCGAAATCAGCTATCTGAGTTCAATATAATTCATACATGAATCAAATGATAAAAGTAAAATGAACAAAACGAAACTAAGTCACATCGCATACACTTTCACAGGATACCGTTTTAAAGTAATATCTTAATATCTATGAATCATACCTACTCTTAAGCAAGGTCTGGAATCGGTCATTGGCGTCCTTATTTCGCAAAAACATTTCGTAAACCGTGTATTGACATAAGCTGTGACGAATTATGCAAAGAATAGAAATCCACTGAAACTTCTACATATCTATGTCGTGATTATACGCCGCCCTTTGTGTAAGTCACGCTTGAGGTCACACCGCCATGACACATGTCATTATGTCGAGCGATGTCAATTTCATCGCGCTATTATCCATTTGCGCGGGAAATTTCAACATTACGTATTGTTCCGTGACCAGCACGCCTCGCGTATCCAAATTTATTATGGATTATGTTGATAACGGTATAAAAACACGGATTTAATCTTATCATATGCAATATTTGTCCCAAGGCGAGTTAAACGGTCGGTAAGTAAGAAATTAGGTATCTACGTCAAAGTTGCTGCCTCGTTGGTCGTGTTGTTTGCGAGTGCGACTGCCGAACGGGAGGTCCTGGGTTCGATTCCCGGGTCTGACACTACTAAATTTTCTAATTTAGATTTTCTAGTAGTAGTGGCTCGAAGTCTGGATATGTGCCCGATATGTGGCAATAGGCTCACCACCTATTCCATCGTGGGACTTAAAAGTAACTGATGAAACGTGGGAATGTTTTACATTCCTCTGCCTACCTCTTCGGCGATTACAGGCGTGAAGTTACTTTTTACATATATGATGATGATGGTGTTTATAACTGTAGATTGATTATATTATTTCACGTATTGATTTGTTATGAATGTAGCTGCGTCCAGATGTTTTCTGTATCACTTATATTTTGTTACATTCGCAGTTTTTTGTTACATATCAGACGTAGGTCGCGGGGGTTTACTGACGGGCGTGTCAATAACGAAACTGCGACGAAGTATCAATTGCATGTAACAATTTGTTTATTTGCAAACAATGATTTTGTTATCCGTTATCGCCTTAAATCGAAGAGGCATATAGACCAGTTATTGCTCGATAAAGTTATATCACGTTTGGCTGTGGTTTTAATGAATGATATATTTTATGTATGCGGATTTATTTATATGTTCGTGTTATATATATCTGTATGATATATTTGCACTGTATGGCGATAGGCTCACCACCTATTTCATAATGGGACGTAAAACGTGAAACGTGGGAGTGTTCTACATTCCTCTGCCTACCTGTTCGGGGATTACAGGCGTGATGTTACTTTTTTTGCATTTTATGACGATAGGCTCACCACCTATTAATGGCAGGACGCATAAAATAGCGGTGAACGTCGACGTGTACTACACGTATCTGTCTGACCCGTCGAGGAAATATAAGCATGACGTTATGTTATGTATTCATTGTTGCCTTCATAATTGTAAATTAAGTTTAAAAACTACTCACTTTGAAACGTATTTGAAATAATCGTACGCGTGTAGTGTTTTTTATAATCAAATGCAATCTAAAAGGACAAAAAAAACAGCCTTATTCACAGAATTGAACTGTGAGTTATATTGTCTCTTCCAGACATACTTCGATCGCGAATATACTAACGTATGTATATTTTTTGCTATAGAATGGTTTTTGGTAAGGAGAAGAACATGTTAGTTTTTTTGTTGTTGAAAAAACATGTCTGTGGGACTGATTCTTATGGGACTTTCACTGTTTACTAATATAATATGTTCAATTTATATTATAGTAAATGATTATAGGTATAAAGACAAATAGAGATCTTGTGGCCTTTTTAGTGAGGGAATATACTGATGGCCTTACATCATCACGTTTTAAAATACATGTGTTTATTCTAGTACATTCCTCTGCCTACATTACAGGCGTGATGTTACTTGTTTTATATATTTATGTTCGTACACCGCTGCCCCGTATCCGATTTTTATTCTGGACCCCTACCCAAAGGTCTAGTATAGATCGCTCGTTAGCGATAAGACCGCCTTTTGTATACTTTCCGCTTCATGAAACCTTTATTATTTCTATTTTGCTGTATTTTATAGTACAATAAAGATTACTTGTAATAATGATAATTTCTTTACAGTACAATACAATTTTTTTCAATCATTCCACTGTTGGAACATGGGACTCCTTTCAGAATGGGAGGGTTAAGAACATACTCTGCCACGCTGGCCAAGTGCGCGTAGGCAGACTTTACACGCCTCAGAGAACATTTTTTTAAGAACTCTAAGGTGTGCAAGTTTCCTCACGATGTTTTTCTTCACCGTTATAGTAAGTGATATTTAAACTTAAAATACACATTTTTCTAAAGAGGTGCGTGACAGGATTTAAACACGGGCTACCGGAGCGCGAGGTCAGAGCAATCCACCACACTATCACTGCTTTTTCAATATTATAGTATTATAGTAATTGTGTACAATGATATTCTTCTTTACAACTGTATAAGTAGCTTTGCAATTAAATAGTAACTAATTAACGGATATAACAGAGGCACGATCCTGGTTGTACGCCTAACGTCAGGTTTCTCTAAATATTTTAAAATTACATCAAAGTTTGTAACTCTTTGATCTATGAGTATCCTCTCGATAATTGTGTTAATGTTCTTAGCAGTTATATAGAATTTCTTGAAGTTGGAAATTATACGTTTTCATTTCCAAATAGTATTACAATAAAGAATTGGCGCTTTTCTTCGTTCCAAGAATCCTATACACAGCAACATAAGTAGTAATTCAATGTAATTAATTGATTTTCAATCACCCAGTAGAAGAGTTTCTTAATCGAGTTCACGCCACGCCTCTCCTTTGGTGGGCTCATCCGCACTCAGCAGTTGTATTGTGTGGAGGAAGAATTATAGACAATGTAGAGTTCAGTCGGTAGAGTAAGAATTGTAGAGAAATATGTACCTTAGTTTAGTGCTAATAATTGTTAGAACTTTGTAATGAGGGCAAGAATCATCAGTATTAAAGTTAAATAGAATACCAACGAAACAAGAATCAATAAACCGCTACAGGAATACTTCAGTGTTGCGAATAAACTTATTCACAGGCAGGCGATTTTCGGCTTTAAAGTAATAGCAATAAGGTAGATGATGGCGTGTTGGTAGTTTGAAAGAAGTGTACCGAATTTCGTTGTTTGACCGCGAAGCGTTCGGGTTTCGTGCGTTGCCAAAAATGGAGGCATTGTTAATTAATGTATGTATACAGCGTTGTTCTAATGTAAATAGCTTTTGTATAGGCTCTACTAGCTTGTTCGATATTAGGTATATGTCTCATCGCAGTATTGTAACGCAAAAATATCCAATTGAATGTGGAGATATTTATTTTAGGTTTGAATACGCCCCATTTTCGAATGTCATAAAACCTTTAACTAGTTCTGTACTCTGCTGCAGCTTGTATGCAGCTGCATATATGCAGCTTATTATAAAACCTTTCATGAACAATCTGAAGTTTTGTCTAAGCCACTGACTGACTTTTACATTTACGTGGGTCTGGTTCAGTATGCCCTACAGTATGCCCTACTTGCTTCGTTGATGTAATATCAACGAAGCAAGTAAATATTGATATGAGCTTGATGTACATAATTTAATTTATATAGCAAAAAAGTGAATCCATCAATCAGTAGTTAACGCTAATACTAATGATCGCAATAAATTTCATTGTTCTGAAAGTAATGAAACGTTTATTTCTATTAATTTTTTTTTTCTTATAGATTGTTGTGGCGTAGGTACTACGAGTAGCTATCAATCACGACAAGGTGTTTGCTACCTCAATAACTTTTCTAATAAATATTTGTTTATTTTACGAGTTAGTTTTGTCAGGTTTGTAAATTGACGCTCTTTCCATGGCAAGTTTTATTAAAATCGTTTCAGCTTCTTCGACGTGAAAACTTAAGAAAATCGATAGATATAGTTACTTTACATAATTATGATATTTAAAATGATTAAACTAGTTTTGTCTATTACTGTTCCCTTTTATAATAGTTTTCATGGTACTTTTAGGTTAATCTTTTAGTACAGACGACAAGATAACATCTTTTCTCTCGCCTCAGCTATTTATATCGTTGGTCGCCTGCGATGGAACTATTGCTTGATGTAAACTGCAAGTTTGTTTCATTCTGTTTACACCCCATGGTGCAAGCATTATTTTTATTCGCGTCTGTGTTCATGTATGGAGTTACCTTCGTCTCACAGTGCTTGTAATAAGTACTAAATGAAAATGACAATCGTCAGAGGGTAAGGCAGTATTTTTTTTAACTTATACCGTATTAGGACGTACCAAAAGAAATATATCTCGTCTGTTAAGGGCTTTATTAATAGTAGTTGCCTAAACAAAGTAATTTTTGGTAGGTCTTAAAGAGATATTAGGTAAACAATGTTGTGACCAGCTCTCCGGCGAATCGGTTCTGAGTCTTGTTACTAATTAAACCAATGTGCTAGCGCTTGTGACAAACGAGTATTTATGATACATATTATGTACGAAAGCACATATTTTGAAATTGAACAATGTATGTTAATAGTTAATATTTACTCGAAATAACACTGCAGTTTTATTAACCGCGAATTTAACAAGACAGTTAAAATTATAAATGAATATGATTTGTAATGTTAGTGTAATAATAAAATGAAAATAATTATTAATTAATGAACACGTTCAACATAATGTTGAAACAGCGAATAGATAAAAGTGTTGGTTGACAGGCAAGCGACTAATCGTTCTTGTCCTCACAAATGGTTGACTTCCGGTGCGCGTGCAGCGTGCCAAGCGGATTTGAAATACTGTTTCCAAGTAATAATCTTCCACGTAATATAATTAGTTATATATGTATACATATTATTATAATATCATTGCGCCGCCTCTCTTACAGTCCTGGCAGGGAGCACGAAATGTAATAATAATCTGTATCGTTACAGACCGTCAGGGTTTGTTCTAATATCATCACTATCTCCATATATTTATCCTAGTTACAGAGACTAAATTCACATAATCCATACATGTAATAAATACGCACTTGCTACTTAAACTACTGTCTTTCTTAGTGCTCGAGAATTACCACTAGCGCCACATAATGTGAAGGTACATATCGTTTGCCCAAACTTTCACTGAAACTGTACTGCACATATTTCAATCGTTAAACAGCAGTCCTACGCTTTTAAAGGTGTCTTAGAAAGTTTCAATAGCTATTTCCACTTAATTCACTAGCAATTTCCACTTAGCTGTTAGTTGATAGTGTATTCGGCTGATAAATGAACTAAGCTTGATACGAAGGTAGAACTAAAAAAACGATCAGGCATTAGATGCATAAAGCGGACATCGCTCTTGAACTTCGATTGATTTTCTAGGACTGGACTTGGAAGGCGACTGTTAGTCCGTACACATAACGTCACGTCTATAATCCCCGAAGAGGCATAGATTAGTGGATTACACTAACATATTTCACCAATTACATTTACGTCCCAAAATTGAGCCTGAGAATAGAGGGTGAGCCTATTGCTATACATCGGCCGCGAATCCAGACTCCGAGCCAGTGCTAGATTTTTAACCACGAATCCTAGTAAACAAAATGCATCAGTACCCGGCTAGTTCGGTAGACCATGAGACTTAATAAAAGTAGATTTTCATTTTCATTTCAGAGCCGGAAAATATTCGTTAACGTATACATATGTGGAGCATACATTTAATACATACAAACTGCATTAAGGTGCACAATGCGCCTTTGTTGCGTTACATATGGATTTAAAATGATTTCATTTGTGCACTTACCGCCCGCTGGTAGACGGCGCTTTCAGAGTAAGCGGATTAAACTGGATTTTTACCTGAATATGTTCGCGATGGATAGCGCAGGAGCTATCCACGCGTTACTCATTTTTTGATTTCTCATTATTATGCTTGTGTCTCATTATTATAATGCGTTCGCTTTAATCGTTGGTTTGACTGCAAGCACGCGCTCTTTCGGTAGTCGCAAGTGAGATCGAGAGTTCCTGGGTTCAAATCCCGGTTCGGACACTATTGCATTTATCTAACATAACTTTTGTAGTAGTGGCTCGGACTCTGGATATGTGCCCGGTGTCCGGATGGAAACGTATGTAAGTGGTGAAATATTTTAGTATACCACTTACACACTCCTCTGCATACCTCTTCGAGGATTACAGGCATCATGTTACGTAATCGAATAATTAATTTGGTTCCATTTATATCATAATGTGGCTAGTATATAGCAGTCTTATACCACATTTTCTAAAACCTAGCAATAAAGAAATGAATTCTGATAATTTCGAATATAATTCCAGGTCGCCAGCTCTCGGTCCACTAGTAATACACAGTATGACGGAGTATAGCTTTAAAGGAATCCATAACTATTGAATTAGTTATATGGAAGCGCTCTATGTGAATTCAATGTGTGCAAGTGAATGTACAGTAAGAAATATTTGTATTCGAAATATGTATTTAAAATAAATATGTGTATGTATAATATATAATTCTGTATTATAAATATGTAATTCATCATATTTAAGACGATTGCTGATGAAATTGTATAAAAATTGGTACTTGGGTCAATATTCTGATACTCATCACCCCTTATCGCTCCTACGTTGAATACGAGTCTTCTCAAGAAAGGCAAGGCGAGGCCAGAGTCGCCAGACTCCGAAAGCCTCAGCGCATTAGGCCCTAGGGCGTTAGGATGAAACATTACGGTGAGTAAGTTATGCAAGCGCAGCGACTGATAATTTAACATCAAGCCTGTAATCCCCGAAGAGGTAGGCAGGGAAATGTAGAATACTCCCACGTTGCATCAGTTACGTTTACGTCCGACTATGGAATAGATGGTGAGCCTTTTGTCATGCACCGGGCACACGTCCAGGCTCCGAGCCACTACTAGAAAATCTAATTTAGAAAAAGTTATTAGTTCCCGACTCGGGAATCAAACTGAGGACCCGACGATTGACAGTTGCACACGATCAACGAGGCAGTCAATAATTTAATAGTTGTTAAGAAATTGGAATGGAAATAATTTAGGTGCGATTTCGCTTCATATACGCAGGCCGGTTACGAAGACTTTTGACTACTGCTATATTGATTATGTTTTGTTAATTATATATTCTGGTCATTCTACGTTCTGTAAACTCTACATATTGTGCTTTCTATATTTTGTAAACTCTACCGTGAATATTCTTCGCGGCTCCAACACGACTTGTAGTTTATGTCGAGAACTCTTCCAACTGACATCCAATTACTGTAGTTACAGAAGTGAAAGTGCTTGTTATATCGAGCGTATATCTTAAATTGTCTGTACAATATGCAATCGTATTCAACTTAAACGATATCCGAACTTAACGTCGTGTTATAAAGTCGAAATAATGTGAAGCTGTGAATTGAAAATATATGAACAGACAATACTTTCCTGGCTGAATTATTTTAACTGAAAACTTGTAATGCTACAATTTTGAAAATCAAATATATATGGTTTTAATTGTGCCTATAGTCCTGTCCAATACGTTTTTTTAAGAATGTTGGGTTGGTTATATTTTACTCGTATTTTATATGAAGAGTGTTATAAATGTGGAAGTTACGTGGTAAGTCTGTATTTGGCATTCGGTGGTGTCTATCTACCACGAAAGGGAGCTGGCGTGATGATATATTATAATATAATGAGATTTCGTGATAATATAATATGACTTTGTAAGACAAATGCCGTTAAAACAGTATAGGGACTCGCTGCATAAAAATATTATGTAGCTCAGTAGGTCTAAATTCCTAAGTCCTGTTTTTGGTATAAAATAACATAAATATTAAAATTGAAACGTTAGTTTAATGACACAATAGGAACAATAGATCCTTCTATCAACTCCAAACTTGAAATGAAATCAGTAAGTACATAAATGTTAAGCTTCGTCAAAGATGACAATAAAATTAATGTAAATATCATTGGAGTGAATATGTAGCTCAAATATTAAATGTCGTTAGCTATAACGGTGACGGTGTTAAAACATCATGAGAAAAACTTTCCAGTGGCCTTCGGAAGGCACTTTAAACAATTGTTCATGACTCTTTTAGTTAGATAACAACCATAGAACTTTGTAGGAAGCCTTTGATGCACTTTAAAACAAAGTGCGAATTCTGGGCAGGTTGAATACATTCAATAAAAAATCAATGGACAATCCTAACATCGTCGCAGTAGTAAATTCCCAATTATCCTATAGTGTCTGTGAATCAAGAGAATGAGAAGTGAATGTGGTTGTCCTCTGAAATAAAGCCGAAATAAGCGAATTACAAATATACTACTCTCTGGCAGTATTATCAAATGTTGATAAAACGAATATAGTGATTACCTCAGAGCTCGCGCGGTACCGGTCAAAATACACATTTCGATTTGGCATAAACAAGGGAAAGCTTGTCGCACGGTCTTGTTTACGGGTATAACGCACAGAAATATATGCGTCTCTGTCTTTAATGTTCTCTCTGTTCTGTTCTATGTCGCGATGGTCACAATTGTTGGCTATTAGGCCTATCTCGTAATTTGGCTCAACTGCCTCGATGGTCGTGTTGGTTGCAAGCGCGACTGCTGATCGAGATATCCTGGGTTCAAATCCCGGGTAGGGCTGTGTGGGTTTATTCTATCTTACATTTTCTAGTAGTGGCTCGGAGTTTGGATATGTGCCAAGTGTATACACTCACCACTTATTCCGTAGTGGGACGTAAACGTATCTCGTAACGTAACGTAACGTGTCTTACACTCCCCTGTTTATCTCTTCGGGGATTTAGGGCCTAATGTTACGACTTAATATTAGGAAGGATATGAAGCTTACTTTTCTCGATATTATTGAATTAGCAACGTAGGGTGCCATACGCTCTTGATTATTTTAGTGTTCTACAGCTAGAAATAAGTCTAAGTGGACATCAACTTATCTTGGATTACTTTGTTAACCATTTAATTATTTAATTTGATTGTATATTATTTCATTGATTAATTTGATTTGATCAAGGGTGGAAATAGACTCTTATGATAACGCTTTTGCAGTCGAACTGTCAAACTGCTTTTGCAGTCGAACCATCAAAAACCTAGAAGTTTCCACTCTACTTCGATATTCGTGTCTGTAGCAGCCTGGAAACAGAAAATACCGGTGAGTGGTTCAAAGCCCCGTGAGTGTGAGGAGATATTAATTTATTCATAACTCGACCACGAAAAGTGATCCTGCTTTTGTGGCGCTCATGTTTTCACAGGAAGAACTCTCTCGTACAAAGGAATATGTGAAGCTGGATTAAAATTGTATTCAACGTTGACTTACATTTTTTTATCTTTTTTATTTTATTGCATACAATCCAATAACAGAAATGTTATGTTTTCTTATATTCCCCTGCCTTGTGTTTATCGTAACATTATCTTTTAATTTTTCACTTGTGCCATTCGCCATTTTTCCGTTTGAATTATGATCCAAGCAAGACGGATGTCAGACGCGGGACAAACTGCTACATAAACGCCGTATAGCCCCATGTCTGCATTTTAGATGCAACGTTGCTAATAGGATTAGCCGCCACGCCGCGGCTTGTCGTCGCTAAGATAGTGGCTTAAGATATGGTAATTTATTTAAATGAAACGAGCCCTATGAACTGAATCATGCCTCAAACCGTGTCTCTTGTCTATGCTTTTTATTAAAAAATTTATCTATTCGTGTTATGCAAGTGGCATATGCTTGATTGCGACTGTGTAAGTTAGTGTTATACCATGTCTGGTACGATACAGGGAGGCAAGGAGCATATTACGGTGATAACAATAGGTATCGGAAAGCGGCGAGTGATGAATATATTCGGTACTCTCTGCTTGCCCCATGAGAGACATAATGATATTGGCGGTGCACTGACGTGACCATATAATAATAATATAGTAAATGAGTCATGATTAAATAGGACGGAGTTAGGTCCACGATTGTACTAATTGTTAATTTAAGTTATTCTAGGATATTATTATTAAAGAATCATATGTATATAAATGAACATGTGTATTAATTATCTTGATACTTATCCACCAACTGATAATGGAGTGATAGTTTGATTAAATAACCTATCGAAGTGATGACATGAATGAATGACATTATAGATATTCGTGTTATAAATATAACAAGCCCCAAATACAGCAATATGAAAGGAGGCATCAACATGTTTTAATAGATTTTAGAGTAAAGATACACATTGCCTCTTGCGAGATTCGAACCTCACGTCGAAACTTCACACATCTGGAGCTAAACCCTCACCGAACCCCCAGGGGCCATCGGCCAATCTGCTGCCTTCCACATGCAAATTTTCAGCCGCTCCGTGCTAAGTGCTCCCTTTGTCCCGCGTCGAAATCTTTTATCTCTCTCATTACAACTTTGTCAAAGCAGCCGTGAAGCAGCTCCACACACTTTTTCTCTCCAGAAACTGCTTTTAAGCGTGGAAAGATTCCGAAAAGGAATATACGATTGTGCGCAGTAATTACACTGATGTGATGTGAAAATTTGCGCCGTTTTTCACTGAAGAAATATTATAAGAGTTTCATTCGAAATAGGTATGGCGATGGCAACTCCATGTTCCTATTAATGTTTACAGGGTTGCCATATAATCAATTGAGACATGTTTTTTTTTTCTATTATTATTAAAATATCGCGCTGGCTACTCCAAGTTCTAATTAATATTTACAAGGTTGCGATATAATCAATTGAGCCATGTTTCTTTTTATCTTTTACTATTAAAATATCGCGCTGGCAACTCCGAAGTTCTAATTAATATATACACGATTGCCATATAATCAATTGAGCCATGTGGCGTTTTTTTTATCTTTTACTATTAAAATATAATTATTCACATTTAATCAACTTCTACTTTCGCAATGCTTTCGCTTTCGCTTTAAGCTTCAATGTTAGCAAATGCTATTCAATTATGCCTACCAGGGTTCGAAGCGCATGCCCCCGGAGCGAGAGATCGGTATCGAAGTCACTAGGCCCACGGGTTTTACATGATGAATTACAAATGAATTAATACATGAACACTATAAACGGGAGAGCCGCCGAAGGGTCTCATATGACATGAAATCGTATATTATGTATGATATACGTAATTAACGAACAGTACCTACTGTTACCTGATAACAATTTGCATTATCTATTTGATACATAAAATATTTTTTACTCTCGAGAACTAAAAGCCATTTCGAGTTCCTTTGAAGTTTTAAAAAGAATTGATAAATGCATAATAAATCAAGCTCAAAGCATAAAGCAGCTTATCATTAACGCGAAGCCTGGGCCGTGACTCATCACGACACGCTCCCCGTGCATCCTCGTACTAAGCTTTTAATTCACTTTCCATTTTTCTGCTTATTAAAACAAGGATTGATTCTCATTCTGAGAGCAGTACTGTGTCCAAACTTGGGCCACCCAAGTTTGAAGCACCTTTATAATCATGTTTGAAATATATGGCATCTTTTATGAGACTGTTAACAAGTTAAATAACTGTGTTCGGAACGTAGCTGATGAAAGTGCCCAATCTTTTTGCCCGTATGGTAAATAGGCGTGAAATTATGTGTTTGTATATGCGTATATCTTTGATCAAATGCTTTTTCTTCGTCGAGTCGATGGCTGATCGTGGGTGATCAGTGACTGGTCAGTGTACTTCTAAAATCAGATTATAAGTACATATGTAAATACATCGCAGGGGCTCCTCTAGGGGCTGGACACGCAAGTATTTAGTTTCCAATTCACATGTGTTCAAAAAATAACTAATAGTTCCCATGTCGGAAGTGCCGTGATAAATGGTTCCTTCGCACATATATTTTTGCTCATCTTTCATAAGAAACAAACCCCGTTATGTGGGTCATATATATCAAGTATGGAGAAACTCAATTTCGTGCGGTGCGGTACAGCTGTGCCGCGTCACACAAGCCATCAAACCCGTGAAAAATCATTCGTAAGCGTTTCTAATATTTGCTGAAACATCGTATATTAAATAATGTTTATTTAACGAGTAATTCATTATTATTATTTTTTTAATCCTATTCTAAATTACATACTTCATTTTGTTTGTTATGATCACAATGATGTTTTATGCTGTGTTACGTCGAATCAGGATTTTTCTTTTTAATTCGCTGTCTAACTTTTAATTTATGTATACATACACATATAAAGGAATATTTTCGAAAATATAGTAGGTATACCTATTAGGCATATTTATATACTTGTTGGATTTTCTTTACATAATAATATAGGTACATATAAACCCATTATGTTGCGACCTACTGCCATCACCCTGCCAGCAACACAATACACAGGGTTAGTAGAATTCTCTTTTAGTATATATCAAGAGTCGAGACATTTTGACAGTCTTAGTCATTAATTTATCCGAATCATGGAAAAGACACTATTATTAGATAATCTATTTCTAACGGCCAACCAGTACAAGCCCTGGGTAATCACAATCAATGAAAAAAATTGGATTTAAAAAAGTTTCGCATTAAATGTTACTATAGAACACTGAGTAGCCGCAATAGCCGCAACCCGCAGCCGCAAGCCGCATGACTCAATCCTAGCTGATCGCAGGCCGCGCCGCGCAGGGCGCAGGGCCGGTCGATAACCACGTGCTCACTTTATCTTTGTTCTCTAACGCCTTGCAATGCCTCGAAACTTTTGTTATCGACGTAACAGGCATGTGAGTAACAAGCAAATACTATGTTGCTTATCGTACGTTCTTTGTCTTCGGCCCAAAGGTTGATAAGTAATGGCTACTTAAGCGATAAGGCGCCGCCCCCTTTTGTGTGTGTGTTATTGGGTTCTTATTTTCAATGTTTGAAACCTGAATAAAATGTGTGTTGTATTGTACTTAATAAATAGGTTAGTTTTCGGTGAGTAATCTTTGCAGCTCATGTAATGTTATTGTACTCATGGGTAACGTTTTGCCCAAAATTACATCTTCCAAGACCAAATTATAGTTTTATCGATACTCAGTTGACAAGAAAGTAAAATATGTGTGATTTTGCAGATAAGCCTATAGAATTTTTTAATTTCGTTTGGTACTAACAAAAGTGCACCTAATTTTGCTGCCGGACGTAAATCCATTTTGTGTTACAGTTACCCAAAAATGAGTCGCAACGCAATAACTGACACATCCTGTACAAACTTAATTCGCTTGTGAAATAACGTTATCTGTATTTTACTTATATTAAATTATTAAATTGACCTCCCATTCTGAAAATCCCAGTGTCGATTTGCAAAGGTTCGAATTCGATTCCCGCCCGGTTAACGTAACGAACATAGTTATCTCTTAGTCGGGACGTATGTAGGATGTGCACTATTCTTTGTGTTTCTATCCAGGACACCAAGATGTAGGGCATTGTACTCATTCGTATGAATAAAAGGGATATTGTGAAGAACTTGTGAGCGAATCTAGCTTTGTTCGCGGTCGCTGGTCGCAGGGCCGCGCCGCGCAGGGCGCAGGGCGGATCGATACGAGCCACGTGTTCGTCTGCCACTCTTTGTTTCAAGCGCTTCGTAACGTCCACGCCTAGTTAACATAACAATACTGTAACAATTGTATAACAATTTTGTAAAAAGCCTTTTATATGTGGTGTAGGTTGCAAACTGTGCTATGAAAGCAAAGATTGATGTAGCATGCTTACTTAGTAAGTACCTACTTATTTGCATTTTGTTTAAAGAGTCCTAGCTTATAATTCTCGGGAGACAGACACAGGCAGGTAATTAGGAATGACGAAGAAAATCACTGTCCTGAAAGTTGGAAACGTCAAGATTTAAAGAGACCGTGGATACTTGATAAAGGTTCCTGCATTTGACCCGCTGACCATTCTTTAATGACCGGACATGGGCAGGACTTGATCTAGTATTCTGCTTTGGCGTGCAGCCAATCTAGTATTGGATGTTACCTGTTACTTACCTACTGTTCGTATTATCAATAACGTGTGAATGACTGAAATCGTTTTAGATCCACGTATGTGTATTGCGGCAGATATACTTATATGGGTTTTAAAGGTCATTGCTTTCGCTTTTTTAAATAGCGACAAAGACGTCTTTAGATGCTTGTGAAATTAAACCGAACATCACTCAGCCATCGTGGGAGATTCAAATCGTACCTACTCTTACCATTTTAAAAAGAAACCCAGCTTTATAACAGTGGAATTATTTATGTTAATTTAATTTGATTTATTGATAATGATGAATAAGAGTGATATAGGTAATATTCAGTAGTCATTAGCTGTGGTACCTAATCGAGTAGAAATTAAAAATGTACTTTTGAAATCGTTTACACACGCGTTTCCACTTCTAAGGACTACATTCGTGCATGTGTGTCACAGCATACTGTCTCTACTACTTAGTCCAATTCAACTTAAAGATGAAAACAGCTGCTGGATAAAGTTAGCAATGGTGGCAACGGTAGTGACCAGATAGTTTAACCCTAAATTGGCGATGAATGGAGGGGGGGTTGGGGGGGATTTTTACATATCTTTAATACAGCCATCGGACTCAACCCGTCAGATAATAAAATTGTGAAGCAAATCTTTTGTATTGTTTTGCACTAACACCAAATTTACTAAGGGCTTGACGAAACATTGACTACATGTCACGGTATCGAACTGTAGCGTCGTCACACTCCCATGATGTTAGGGGCGATGTCGGCCCAATTGATCACGGCACGACTAGCCGTCCGAGGAGCGGCAGAGGCGTCCGACTCGTGTTCACTTTGTTCGAGGGTAGAATGACCGCTAAAGGTTCTGTGATGCTCAATGTTCATATATAAAAAGCTGTTCCCAGCGAGTGGTGGGCGCTCTTCATTGGTTCGTTGTCGTATCTTCGTGTACGCCTTGGTGCTCTCAGTTCCGTCAGCGCGGAGACGTTTGCAAGCGCCGAGTATGTTAACCATATACTTAGGTATGTATACATGTCTGTATAAATGTATGTATGAATGTATAAAAGTGAATGTAGGTATATATATGAGTGTATAACCGCGGGAAAATATCATAAATACCCGTAGTTCCCAGTCGTACGTATATTTATGTACATTTTTGGTACAAAGGACCCAGGGTCAACATTGCCCTTAGGGCACAGCAAACACACAAAGTGTTTTAGCCCTGTGCAAACACTCCTCTATCGGAAACTTACACGCTTTGTATCAAGGGGATTCACCTGCAAAACACACTTTAGAAAATATGTATCTAGGGTTAACATCTTCGTTTACTAGCACCGCTACACCTGTATCGCATATAAAAATTGCATTATTGTTTTGCTCTATGTGTAAGATTAATGTGTCTTAGTATGTTCGCCATCTTGAACGTTTTCAAATAGGTAGGCAGGCTAGGCTACCTTTTCGGGGATCGGAAGCGTGATGATACATTCTCAAAAATGCATCGTTTTGTGCATGCATGCATGTTGCAACGCAAATTTTATTCGTTTCCAAACACTCGCATTTATGAGCGGCTGCAAATATTTAACATTCTGTAATTAATATTGCACATTTATATGAATTTCACCAACATGAATGAACAACTCGCGACGATATTAAGTTCACGAGCGGTATTTCGAATCTGTTATGAACTGGAAATATTTCAATAAAGCGTCGCAAATGAAATCCTGCAGACCGTTAGGCATTTACAAAATTCATACATCAGGTTAGCTGTAGCGGAAAACAATTTCGTAACTTCACATCAAATATTTGCCAATGTTTTGATCAAATATATTGGATACTAACTCTCGAATGTTCTGTATTGTCGATGTTGAAAGTTCGCGCGATTCGTTTGCAATCGCGTTCAACGTTTCTCACGTAACGTATTAAATCTATATGTGTTTCTGTGTAGTAGATAACTTTTGTGTGTACGTGTAGGTTTTTATTTTCATTCTTTATTTATTTCGCTGAACGGTGCGGTCAAGGTAATGCGCTGGTCGCCAGTGGGCAGCAGCGTAGGCGGTCCGTGAAGCTCACCTCTGTAACCCCCGCCCGCATGTCCAGCGTGGGCATCATGGACAACATATCTCAGGGAGGCCTCTGTCCAGCAGTCGACTTCAATAGGTTGATGGTGATAATAACGATAAACTGAAAAACTATAATGTCCATTCATGTACCTACTATTCATCGAATCCGAGTGACATTAATAAACTTTATTATACTTAATTAAACTAACACCATTATCCCTTTTAACATTCGACTTTTTGACACTGATCATCTCTCCGAACTGAGCAGGATAAATATGTCATTGGTATATCTATTGTAATTAGGGCACTTCACATTATGTAGAATATACTTCATATTATGTAGAATATCATGTTTTTCTATCGTTGAATGATCTCAAGGTGCTTTTGGTAGGATAAATTGCTAACATAAATCATGAGGCTGAATGTAGAGACCGTTTTTCTGTTAATCGTTGTAAATACCAAACAGAAATTAACAATGACGTTTCTGGTGCCCTCTGGGCAATGGTATTAATAATGATGTTCGTAAGAAATTTTTTCACAAGGTGATAATGCTGTCCTCGTGTTCTCATATGCAAGCGTTTTGAACAAACCAAGAGTCTATGTTGGATATTTTATTTGGTCAGCATGACCGGATATACATCTGATTCTTTGTTACATCAAACAGATGGTTAAGTTAATGAGTGCTCAAACAGATCGCCGTCGTGGGAACAACGTGGACAGACAGACGGGAACTCAAATGGGATTTCAGCTTTACTACGTTACTTAGTAAATAAATATTACAAACGAGTTGAACTGTAAAATCGTGTCTGAGAGCGCTATATGCACTCAGAGCGGATATATTATTTAGAGTACGTTTCCCGAGTCAGTTATAGTAAATCCTAGTGGTACTTGTATCTTCGGTCACCCAGAAACGAATCTTATTCCTAGGTATTATGAACGGCTCACTACATCCAAGAATTTTTAAGTATAAATGAAAACTAAAATATATTTTTAATCGTAATTCAATATTGGTGTTTATTGTCCACTGTTGGAACATTGTCTCCTCTCAGAATGAGAGTGTTAAGGTCGTAGTGTACCACGCTGGCAGACATTAAGACAGACAGACGGGGTTATTTAATAATAATATTTTTTCTCATCGCTGTCGAACTATACGAGAAAAAGTGGCCTTCACTGAAAGCGAGTAGTCGTGGGACGTGCGCAGCTGCCCACGACAAGACTGATTGTGAGTGTAGACCCTTTGCGTCGTAATACTGACTAGATATTTTTTTATTAATATTGTGATAATTATAAGTTAACCTTTGTATTACTGATGGAATAAATATTTTCGGTTGTATATCTATTTGAATATAAAACTACGCAAGGTGACGTAATTTTTTGATAGCATCCTTTGCATGCAGCTGCGTAAAGT
>DWFO01000803.1:0-18193 GCA_018246595.1 Mimoniades nurscia nurscia
AAAATAAATATCAAAAGGGTTAATTTAAAGGCGTCATCGAATTGTGAGTGCGTGGAAAGTATTTCTCGTTATGTTGTGAACGGGGATTGAGATTAATAAAAATGAAGGCGACACGAGGGAGCGTCGAATATCATAACCGAGGTGGATTTGCCGGGCTTGAGTCTCGCTGACTCTATTTTTATTTGTAAAGAGCTGGGACCGTGAGCTAAGCCCTTGACTTGTGGGCAGGGTGTAAGTATGAAATTTATAATTTTAGAATAAAATATTTATTTTTTATTGCAATATACTTATTTTATAATGCGCTACACTTTGCTCAGTTTTATGACTTTAAATCTATTACGATAAAAAAAATCATTACGAAATGTATAAATGCCTGTCTAGGTAGCATTTATTATACTGGACTTCATGTTTTTATTTACTCATCTGTAATGTTCTAGATAATAAACACAATAAATATATGTAGATTCCTTTTAAGAAGGTTGTTAATGTTGTTTGTTTTTAGTGAAGTATATTGTTATGGCTCCTTGTATGTTGTTTAAATGTTAAAATACATGTTTTTTAAATATGTAGTTCGAATGAAACAAATATGTATCTATCCAAAACGTCCCAATGTACCCAGGTTTAGCATGTGTTACTATAGTTACAAGTAATGTTGGAGAATTGTATTTTATTAGTAAAATTATATTACTTTGATATACATATTTATTACGTTACAGTGTAACGTTCTCGTGTACCTACTAAATTCTTGGTATAAGTATTTCGGCTCATTCTAAATACATATGTATATGTAGTTACTATTACAAAATTTAAGAGAGCGTATTTATACTAGGTTCTACACAATTACTCGACGGCTAAAGTTATTACGAAGCCTCAAAGTAAAATAATTCATTAATTGTAATTTATCACACACCATTCTTATTAAGTAGGTACAGCGTTATGAAAATGGGTCGAATGTACATACATGTTACATTTTATTCTTTCAATTCTTCTGTTAGATACGTTTATTGCGTTGATACGAAGGCCTCTACAGAATATCAAAGCGCTAGAGCAATAATGACAAGTGGCGTGCTCTCATAAGCGACATTTTTTGGTTGAGCGACTTTGGCATCGCGGCGTGTAGAGCGGGCATTATTACCGATAAGTATATGGGGCGGTGTGCTCGCGCGGATTTTGAATAATATATTATTTTCTTATGTAAAATGCCCGATTACTCCCATCCAGGAGATTTTTGCGGCACAAAGAGAAGCTCCTTTATCGCACTTTATACGGTCTTGTTCCTAAATTTCTGTTATTCCTCGAGCGGGCGCCCTTGTGGAAATGAAAAAAGTTTTTAATGTCACATACAAGCAGTTAGGTGGTAAATTGTTATTTTTTGGATCTTTAAATCTATTTACCTTACATATAGTTATTTAAATAGTCTAGGTCTAGGTTTTCGAAGATTTTTGACGTTAAGAAAAGAAAACTTTTAAGAGTTTTATTTTATTTAAGGTGTTTGTGGATATTTAGGTTAAGTAAAGCCATAATGAAATAAAGACATAACATAGGCATGAATTTTACTTATAATGTAACTTAAAACTTAGATAAAGTTAATAACGTAAAACTTAGGTAAAGTTTTCTTTAGATAGCTAGGGGTTTTGCAGTTCGCGATTGTTTCATGTTCACCATAAACCATCTCTTCCTGCCGCGGACGAGAAAGAGATCGTGTAAGAGTTGGCGTAAAAATAGGTATATTATTTTATTATCTGGAACCAGCCAGGACCGGCGACAGCAATATCACCGTATATAGATTCGATTTTCTACGTGAATTCGTTTGACGGCCTTCATAATGCGACATATAAAACTGGGGACTTACGGACCCCGAAACCAATTTCGGGTTATGACCCGACGACTCACTGATAATATTCTCGGGTTATTAGGTACGGATAGGAGTTTTTACTATGGCTATTTTTTCTGCTGACGGTGGATTATTGGGAACCAGTTTACGAGGCACCGTTGTACTGATGGGCGGGGCTTACTTTTGTTTTATGACGTCATCTCTCTCAGCCTCGGTAACGTTGTGGCAAAACCGTGTGGCATACGGAAACATACAAATAAGCTTAAATATATACAAGGAATAATATTATATATTGTAGGCACCGCATTATTTTAAGCCTGTTACTAAAACACGCGAACGGCTTCCGCTTCTTCAGTGACTATATTTATTTATTGCAGGCGTTATACTATTTGTAAAGCATAACAAAATATTTTAATTTCAATATTTTAAAAATGATAATGTTTTAAAAATGATAAAAAAATAAAAGTTGTGACCGAGTGATACTCTTTCCTTAGTGGTGTCTGAAGTTAATGGGACTGAGTTTACCTAAGATCAGTCCTAGATCGAACATAAGTTCTGCTACGCTTAAAGGACGTGTTACATCTGGTTTGTTTGTACCACAGTTTTTTGCACTGGTAATCGGAAAGCAGAAACGCAGGAGCTTCTTGAGAGCCAAAATATGTATAAAAAGCAAACGTTTTTCTGTAGTATCATGTTGGTTACAGATTTCTACTACATACAGATGTGTAGGTAGGCATACTTAATATATCACTATATTTTATTTTACCGTATATTTTTCCGTCAGAAAAATCTCATACCTGAGTTCGTTCTAGCGACGTATAAGTAATAGTGATATATTTGTAATCCAATGTATGTATGATAATGTTCGTTATATTCCAACCACGTACTGAGAAAGTTTAAAGCATCGACATATCGAAACAAGCGTATTGTCGTAAGAGGCAATACCGCGCGGTGAAGGCACCATCACACCAGAGTTCTAGCGTTCGATCACGTGCCGCGAATACACACGCTACGCTCTTTATCGCCAATATCAGATCGTTCGTACTCAATGTGTTTCGTACTTTGTACTTGATCCTGTTATCTTTAAACGTTACGTGACTGTTCGCGCGTGCGTGTGTTTGTGTTTCATTTGTGGGCGTTGCAGTGCACATATCACATTCCGCTTGGAAAGCGATGCAGCTTAAATGTTTTAATAATTTAGCATAACAGTGTATCTTGTGGGCAGCAATGTAGGCGGTGCGAGAGGATGTCATTTGCGGTCCCCAACTCGTTTGCCCAGCGTTGGGATTATAGGAATAGCCCCTCAGGCGTGCCCTATGTCCAGCAGTGGACTCCAATAGGCCGATGATGATAATTTTTTCACTCAAACATTTGTATTTCCATCTGTGGATTAAGTGTTATAAGCTATAGAAATGTAAATCTTACTATACTTATTTTAAAGTGACCTACATATATGAGTATAGATAGAATCAAGGTCATTTCATACGTAGTGCATAGTATTGACTCGAGGGCTTCCGATTAGCAATAACGTACACACACGAGACTTACACACACATATCGACTGGTTCAAAATCTACAAGTTCTTACTCTAACTATTTTAATCGCAAATAACATAGACCCAATTTATAATTAATTATATCTTGTGGTAATTGAACTGATAATGGAGGATAATAAAATTAAAAAAGCAATAAAAAAAGGCAATTTTTTTTTTCTTTATTGTTTTGAGAAATACCTTCTTAGGCGTAAATAAATCAATATGAAGACTCGATATAAAAAAAAAAAAAGAAAAAAAAAAAAATACTCGATATCACACACAAAATAGTCCTTTTGATATCTGAAGAACATCTACGGAACAAACTACTTTATTAAAGCACACTCTATATTCATAACGCTTCACCGGCACTATCATACAAATAATATCTCCCCCGAAGATGCATTGGAAAAGAAATGTATCAGAAAATGTATAAAAAAGTAGCATTGTGAATATTCAGCGGTGCTAGATATGCCACGGGTTGAGCCAATTACATAATTTTAAAGTTTTGTTAGTAAACATACTTGTGAAAACCTACATACATAATGTGGCATATCGGCCGTAAATTAATTGTCATACTGAAGCTTCCGGAATTCCCAGTTTAGTATTTAGACGTATTGCCAACACTAAGACAAATATACATTGTATATCCAAATATAAAAGTTTAAAGACTTTTTCAGACCAATTTACTTTTTAATTTTTATTTCTTATCCGTATATTGAATTAGCCGTATTAGTTTGAAGCACCCTTAGTTTTAAAAACTTTATATAAATAAATTAATTTGCAATTTATATATCATTAATTAGCAGTTGATGTACTTTTTTATTATGTGTTAAATAAAAAATATTATTGCGTACGAATAGGTTTTGCGTTATTGTTCACATCTAGGACACAAAATTACTGTCAGATCAGTGTATGAATCTAGCGTTTGCGCGGGCGAGCGTATGATTCTTGTAGGGAGATATGGGATTTTTCAAACATAAACCGGCCTGACTCCGCTGGTCCGAGGGGTTCATCTCTGGTCGGCATTTCTCGAATGTTGCGTCATATGAACAGATAGAAACCAATGTCTGCGTTTTTCTTACGAACATTCATAAGAAATAATTTTTAAACGAACTCAATGTATGTTTCAGTAAGTTCACATTCGGTTGGATATTACAAGAATGATAGTATGCAAGTCATTTAAAATGTATTCTATATGTTATATGCCGTCATACAAAAATAACAAAATACTAAATAAACAAATGTACCTAATATTTACAATATTATGGTAGCCGCAATTTTTATCGGTACCTACTACTGTTTGTAAATTGGCCTACCAAAGCAAATCTAATTATTTTCCTTAAAAAGTCATATGTCGGACGTCATTTAATATTAAAATTATATAGCGTATCCGAATCACCCTTGTGCCTTGCCCCACGTTGGGCACCAAATGGGCTATTTTTTACATTCAATTATTCCTGTCCCTCGTTTGTGCTTATATAAATTGGTCTGTCTCTCCCTTATAAATGGTTTGTCGGCAACAACACGGTGTAGGCGGTGTCTATAATAGATGATGTACAGTTCATTTGTGATTGGTGAACTTTTGCCATCAATTGCGTATATTTTTATTATTATTTGCGAATAATTCCTATGATATTCCTTGTTAACTGCCTACGGTAAGTTTTGAATATATTTAAATCGCAATAAAATCAGTTGAGATTTGTTGTGTATTGTACTCAATGTTTTAATATTGACAATTGTTATGTTCATACTTGTATGTAGATATATCAATTTGTTCCAAAGAAAAGACTAGAATCTCTATACATTTAGGTCAACCAAATGATTAAACCAACTACCGATGTTACATAAAATTATGTAAATTTAAGCAGTGCAATTTAAGCATTTCAATTTATGAAATATTTAAGCAGTGTTAGCCTAATGGTTTGAAATCAGACCTCTCACCTCGGGAGACCGTGTTCAAATCCTAGCGCGCACCTCTTAAAAATGTGCTTTTTAAGTTTAAATATCACTTGCTATAACGTTGAAGGAAAACATCGTTGTAGGAAAACACCGTTGAAGGAAAACAACGTTGAAGGAAAACAGCGTGGCAGACTATGGCCTTAACCCTCCCATTCTGAGAGGAGACCCATGTTACAGCAGTGGAACGATAAAAGGGTCGAAAAAATAATAATGCAAATTAATATTAAATATATATTTTTTGAAAACAAACAAAATCACAGCCACTGGCTACGACATTATCGAAATCAGAATAGCGTATGAGTTTTGAGGATTATTGAGGAAAGCTGCGTCAGATAAAGCGTCATCACAAAGAGATCACATATGGCGTGGAGTATTAAATATTCAGCGGGTGTCGATGGATTCGCGGCTACCGATGTCTTTACATTGTTATGTGATCGAATCGATGATGATGTTAGACGTTCGGAGCTAGGAGTGTAATGTTACCTTATACATGTTTACTGTTTCGTTTTTATATGAATGAAAATATCTGACTGCAAAATGTGTTTGTTACAGACGAACTGCATTCTATCGGGACACTTATGCGATCTTTTTATTTTCCTCAGTCGTCTCTCCTACTTGTAAAGATCAGAAATTTCAAACCTGTTCCTATTATAAACAAAATAATTAGAAAGCGTCTATCCTTGTCTATTCTCGGATATTGTATTGTATTTAACCAGCGATTTGACGCATAATACTTTAACATTTGATGTCATGCTTGAGATTATAGAAAAATAATTAGATTAATTACGAAACACTGCGTTAATTGATGTACAAAAAGCGTCTCCTAAGCTCGACACAAATATTCATTCTTTTATAATAATAATAAATAAAATCAGTGTTGTGTTATTATTTTAACGTTACATCATGTCTGTGAACCCCTAAGAGGTAGGCAGATTATGTAGTGCACTCACGTTTCACCAGGTACATTTATGTGTCAATATGGAATAGTTGCCACTACAGAAAATATTAAGCTAGAATAAATCAATAAAGCTCGTGATTAGAACCCAAGACTCCTCGATCGGCAGTCGCGCTTGCAAGCAACACGACCAATGAGGCAGAAGAGACATTATTTTAAGATATATTTTTTGTTGCAGGTACCTAATGAAGATTTTTTTATTGCATACGCTGACAAACAGACAATAGGTCCATTTGACATTTCGTGGCCCTCAGGGACATCAGTTCCTTGCTTACCATCCGTTTAAATTGCATAAATTCCTCTTCATATCAGTACGACAACTACGCTGAGTAACAGAATGACGGTTCTTAAATTGCAATTTCTATTCTGTTCCCAAGAACGACCGCCGGAGTGAGTCATTTTCAAAATTGTTTAAATTCAATTTTCTCCAATAATCGTTTAAAAATTACGAATATAATAGTAGAGTTTTTATTTTAAGCAATCTTCTTATTGCAATTATATTTTAATTTAATTACTTCCAAGTCTCACTTTCTTTTGAAAGTGTTTAAGTATAGCTGGTACCGGTGCATTCTCATTACGGACCACACACTCATCCCGCATCGTCCGCCGGCTGAGCCCAGATCAATGGCGTTTTTTTTTATTCAAAATAAGTCCTCAAAAAAGCGACCCCTGAAGCCAAATGGCCCAGAATTTGTTTAAATTGTCACGTACAGACACCGCGCGGTTACACAATCCCGGGACAGAGCTTCTCAAAGTACTTAAGCGTACGATATTTAAGAGACATCAACGTTTTATTGTTTCGTTTAATCTTACCAACTAGTATTCTTAAGGAGCCGAATATTTCTAGCATTGTAATTATTAAGTAGCAAACAACACGAAATATTTTTTTTACAAGGAAATTCCAATCAAGATCTTGTATGAGTTGCTTTGAAATTTATATCATCGGTGGATAAAATAAAGATTATTTTACGCTATTATACACTAGTTTGTTAAAATTGTTAATGTACATCATTCACAATATTTGCCTTCTACAAATATTAGTAAGTATCATTGCTAGATGATGATTATAATATTGAGAACCACTGATTTCGGTAGACATACGGTGAAGGGTTAAAAACGCATCGTAGCTGTATAAAAAAGTTCACTACAGATATCGGATTTTAAATTTTAAAATGTGCATTGTATTGAGCGACGGGGTTCGGAAATCGATTGGTGCCAGCGACAAAGGGTTAACCATTAATAATAAAAAAACCCATTGATTTAGAACGACAGCTTGTGAGCCGACGGTTGGATGCGAACGGAAGACGTGTCAGTTGCGCAGATAAAAATGGGTTTGTGGAGCAATGTTTTTGCAAGAGCGAATACTTTCTCATTAACGAGATTATTCCAGTAATAACGAAACAATCAAGTACCTATAATAAAATTGCTTTAAATTTTTATTTTGTCACATTTTATTATTGTCACATTTATAACAACACGTTTATTTAATTCATTAATTTTTGCTCTTGTCATACAATGTAATTTGTTTGACCAAATTTTTGAATTATTTATATACCATATCACGTATTCAATAAACCAACTCAAGTATCTACCTTACCTTTTTATATTATAGACCAGTCGATATTTTATCACATCACATCATCGTCAATTATGGCGAATTCACGGTGTTAATATCCCGCTGTGCTATAATTTGAACTCGCCACCGAATTTATGAGCTCCTACCGCGCGGAATCTAGTTACTATTAACGGTACATAGTAATGAAAAGAGCGCAATAGTACAAAGTATGACGTAACATCACGCTCGTAATCACCGGTGAGGTAGGCAGAGGAGTGTAGTGCACTTCCACGTTTCACTAGTTAGGTACATTTACGCCCCCTCTTGGGATAGCGGTGAGCCTATTGCAATTCAACGAGCACAAATTCAAAAATCCAAGCCGCTACCGGTAATTTTAAATAGAAATTCTAGTTAGAAAAATCCGATAGTACCTACCTGGAAGCTGAACCCAGGATCTCTCGACCGGCAGTCGCGCTTGCAACCACTTAGCCAACGAGAAAGCCTTCAACCTATGACAAATTTGAACTCATTGCCACCTGAAGAGGAAAAAAATATGTCATTCTAATTCTTAGGTTACGTTATTTTATATTAAATTCTTTTGACAGTCCATAGGAGCTAACAGAATAGTTGCAGAGTTGGTAAATAATCTGAAATTTTAGCTGTGCATATACAACAAAAAAGCAAATTTACATAAATATTTTTACGTAACATTGTACACGCAGTTGGAAATCGCAAGTCACAATACTGGCGACAACCCTACATTCGACCTCTCTATATACATCCTTGCAATATTTTAGAAAACCGCAGTGTACTCTGTACATTGCCTGTCAAAACCTAAACTTGTAACATTCAACGTTAAGAAAAGTTGCGATGTATATCGATCGATATAAATCTGAAAACGATTCTTATACATCACATCGTAGGGTTACGGCCTTCATTGTGCGCTGGATCGCGGAACCATTAATCAGTCTGTGCCAGAATCATCAATATAGCATTATACGTCCAAGCACTCGATTCGAATATTCGATGTATCGATTATGTATCGGTAATTCGATTATGCAGACTTGTATTGTACGGGAGCTGTTCATCATTTGTTGAAAAATGGCGATGTCATTATTTTCCTTTGAACATGTAGGTTAATTTGGTGAACTATGCCTTCACGTTTTTTATGCAAGAAGCACGGCAGGTCTGTAACAATAGAAATATTTGGGACTCGCTTCTCTCTGTCTATCCCGCAAGCGCCGGCGTGAATATGTACATGTATGCGACTATTAAAGTAAACTGTATTAAACGATTTTGTTACATCCTTATTCATAGAGAACTATTAAAGGTTAATTATATAACATATTGTAGATATTAATGTAAACTGGATTTTTCATAATTAAGATTTTCTAGTACTGGCACGGCGTCTGTAAATATGCCAGCTGTATGGATTGCCATATTGAGGCTCACCACCTATTCCATAATGGGACTTTATGTCGTAAATGGTGAAACGTGGGAATGTTCTACGTTCCGTCGTCTACTTCTTCGGAGATTACAGGCGTTATGTAACGTATGTATGTATGTATATTAATATAAAATATTAAAGACATTAATATAACATATTGTAGAGATATATGATGTAATTTTCGATAAGATATTACGAACGTTATATATATTTTACGTTAAAGGAACTATCTTCCAATATTCTGTTAGGTTATGGATTAAAACCCTATCGGTAATATCTGACGAGCTTTGAGCGTTCAACTATGAAATATTACGTTGCTATATTTTGACTTGCGTTATAACAATGTGTAACAATATTAATATTTATGAAAGTTACATCACAATTTCGACGTTAAAATCATGATCGGATAATTACTGAGTATGTCTAAACGAATAAGATCCCAAGGTATGTGTAAGACGTAACATCACGTCGGTAATTACCGAAGAGCAAAGCAGAGTAGTGTAACATTGATACGTTTCACTAGTTACGTTTAGGACGGTAAGACGTTTATTTCGCGCTCTGTTCGCTTTTTACATGTTAATGACGTCACAAATCTATACGGAAGCAGCGTGATATTGTATACTCAAGGTATTCATCAGACGCCAGGTGGATGCCATGACCAACTGCGTGTCGTTATACGAAAAATGTTAAAGAGATAGAAACATGTAGAGAGCGTATTATAATTATAAGTCATACTGATTAACAAGTTTGAATTGTAGCGAAGATAATAACAGTTGGATTTGAAATTGGAGTTGGAATTCGGTGTCAGAGCAAATATTACTTCTTAGAGTTATATGTACGTTTTCGTTCATTCGCCAGCGTCTGTCTAGTATCTTGTATTACCGAGCTGATATAAAATACTAAAACAAAGTGGAATAAGAATATTACGTAAAGACGACCGCTGGCGGTGTAGGTAATTTCCCTCCGGATACCTTTCAGTAGGGATGAGTAATGCCCGCCGGACGCCACGTCTTTTCCCTAGTAACGTTTTGAGTTCTGTCTTTTTTGTTTCATTTTCATGTTCATTATTAATACAATCTTGCAATCAGTATGATACGATGTGAAAAGTTTCACGGAAATAATTCCCCTTAGGGTTAGCCAAAGGAGTGTAATACTCGCACATTTCAGTAGTTGTGTTATAAGTCTCATGAAATAGACGATGAAAATTTACTCATATAGATACCGTCCAAAAAATCTATCGACACTAATATATTTAATACGAAAAATGACACCGATTCAGAAGGCATTGAAAACAATAATATAACAGAACACAGTTTAGCGGGTGTTCGTTGCGACAGATAGCACATAAATAGCTCACGTATTTCAATATTTGAGATTTGCATATAATTGACGTTCAGACACGTGTAAAAAACTTGTCACTTTATATATGTACATATTCAAAGGTGTATGTGTGCAATATAATGAATAGACAAATAACACTGCAGCATCTTGGTAAAATATGCTCTAAGGCCATTCCTAGTTGCGGAAGAAATCCTTGCCAGGATGTAAGACTTGTGCACTATCCTTAGTCATTTTATAATTATAGAGTCGCGGAGTTCAAGAAATTTAAGAAACTGTTGTCCCGTTAACCCGGCAGATACCTGCGCTTCGCCAATTTTTTCCCACACGCCTATAAAGGGTTAAAAAAGCCCGATGTATTGTAAGACGATATCTAATTTCCTTGAAAGCAAAATTGGCGTAACATTGCTAAGGTACTTTTTATACCACTAACCCTTTTGTCGGTACGTTTGTTGAGTTTTTTTTCCTTTTTAAAAGCGTAAAGAAAAGGCGGTTAGTTTATATCCGGTTTCTTTTGACATTTCGAGGGTTGACCGATGTTCTCAATGAGAATTAATTATTTGAAGTGGTATTCACTAGTCGAGTGGATTGACGTGTATTGTAGGAGGTTTGATAAAACACAATAATATTTCTTTGTCCAATTATATCATGGCTTGTGTACTATTGTGAACTTAATTGACCGTTGATAATCAACCCATCTCATTTAATCACTAATTACTAAATTAAAAAATCTATTGCATAAATATACCTATGTATTACAAAACAAAATATTTTTCTTTTTCTACATAAATAATGTCCCCTGTAAGAAAGTATTAAATAAAAATCTATGTATTTAAATATATTGAGGTGTAATTGAATATTTTTTTTCGAAAAAGCCCGAGAATCTCTCGTTCGCGTCGACAATTTGTGCGTTATTAAATTTATCCCCGAGCGTCGCGACTTAATCTTTGAAGAAATCAAAAAGAAAGCTATTAATTTTCACACCTCAACAGGCAACGTGAGATCTAATCGTGAGATGACGTCTCGAAAGAAAAAAAACACAAAAGAAAAATAATTTCACGCGAATCATAGAGCATCTGCTATCACCTGCTATCCTATGATTACCCTTCACCTTTCTAATGCTACGGGTCTTTTCGACCCCAAGCGGATATGAAAGGGTTTGTCTTTGTTTGTGAACAGTTATATTACGGTCTAAGACCAGGTGGATGTTCCTTCCGCGTTCTCACGAGATGATAGCGGATTTAGCCATTTTTATTACAAAGGTTAGTTGACGCAACTGTGTTTGCTTTAGTCGTATGCTTAATGTCACATTGGGGTTACAACGGGTTAATTATATCATCTAATGACAGTTTTATTTTATTTTATATTATATTAACATCGTTGTCTATGGTATCAAAATTGTCTTCATGAATTGAGTGAGAAGAAATGAACACTTTTTTTCCTAATGGCATACATAGTATGTCAACGTTAAAGGTATAAGCTACAAAAACATATGTATTTTCAATTAAACATTATGCGATAGCAGTGATACACGCTCTCATTAAATATTTACTTTAAATTATTATCCCTTTTCAATAATTCTCTTAAAGTTTCTGATATTGAAAATTGCGGTTAAATATGGTAAGACATCGTAACCACCACCATCATCATCGTCTTATTCTTCTTCATCATCAATTATATCATCACTATCATCATCATCATCTTCTTCTTCTCCAGCACTATTATCATTATCTTCTTCTTTTTCATCACAATCATCATAATACTCGTAATCAATCCTTTTCCATTTCCATTTTTGAGCTATAGTCTCCACAGTCTCCCGCGCTGACCAAGTGCCGGTTGGATATGCGGGTATGAAAAGAGAAATTGAGTTTAAAAGTCGAATATACTACATCCGCATTTCATATGTCAACAAAGACGCTCTGCAAGTCATCTTGGCTCTTATTCCGATAGATGGAGTAGACAATTGCGCGACTAGTGGACGCAATACCCGTGTATTTATATTTAATTCAAAACACAATAGTCAGTACTAGTGTTAGTATATTATTATCGCTTCATGTAGAGAGAGAAAAACATGTTCGTCATAGTGATCACCGTCTCATTTCGTATGACAACTGGAAGCAATTGGAACATCGACATACTGGGAATGCAAGTAATGGAACACGTTTTTAATTACTTAAGAAAATATACAAACTCTCGATAAATCTGTGATATTTGTAAATAGAAGAAGCATTAGAAATTCGAATCGAACGAACGAATTCGCGACTCAAAGTACGAGACAGGTAGCTCCTATTCCGGTACACGGAGTGGGATAAAGACGCATCGACCAAACGTGATTGACTACATAGTATGTATCTGTTGAGAGTTTTAAGATCGTTACAGATGGAACTACAATACATAATTATATTATTATGGTCTATCATTTTATGGTCTGACATACCTACTATGATTTGTCATATTATGATTTGACATAGGTACTGCAGTCTAAAATATTGTTGACTGACTTTTTATTATCATTAATTTATTATAATCGGTACAATACGATGTTACCGCGTAGAATTAAGTTTACTATACAAATAATTTTAATATCATATTGTCGTACTGTCATGCGCGCAGTATTGAATGAATATTGTCACACACACTCATACAAGTGTAAATATATGTATACACGACATATATAGATGCCTGTAACGGTGTTTATATGGACTTTGTTATTATTTATCAATCTGTAATATGCTAAATGGTACGCATAATATAATAAATTAAATACGTTTTCGACCATACGTACCTATATTAGGATGGACGTATTAGCCTATATTACCATCAGCGTATTGGCCGATCGATTTCAAACGTCGCCAGCAGATATAGGTTTTAGGTGCACAAACAAGCATTTAGGTTTATTTGAGCAGCGTTCGCGAGGCAACGTGACACCGCCAGCGGCCGACGGATTCGGCGGTAAATAGCATTTGTATACGCAAACATCTTGACGTGGCTATCGCGTTACATACATATTTAGTTTTCGTACTCGTTTTGTAACTTCTGTAATCATGTAATGTTATAACAAACGTAACGTAAGCAGAGGTGTGTGGTACATTACCACGATTCCCCAGTTAGTTTGCTTTCCTCTATGGAATAGGTGGTGAGGCTATTGCTATACACATCGCACAAAGTCAGACTAGAATTCCTTATTAGAAATTTTAACTAGAATATTATATGTACAATTCGAACCACGGACCTTTGGATTAGTATTCGCGCATGAAACCACTCGACCACAGACGCAGTACTTGTCATGCTAGATCTATTTTTTATTAATAAGAACATTGCATGGATTATACGGAATGTATACTTTACTATGCAGACAGGAAATTATTGTACTTTAAATGAAGTGTGATTCGTTTCTATACTATAATTGTTTGTTTTACTTATTTTGATGCACATTGGCAAAAAAAGTATATATCTGTTTAAGTATATATTTACATGTATATATGTAGTTTATTAGCCATCTGGTTACCATACCACAAGCTCTTTTGACGCTTAGTTTGGGATCAGATGGCCGTGTGTGGAGATGTGGAGATGTCGAGATATTTATTAAAGACTTCATAAAACTATGTCCCGGCCTTTTGAAGACGTCTTACATTTGTTCGAAGTAGGTATGTACCTACGCCGAGGTCTTACTTAGATGTTAAATTAAAAAAAAAACTGAATAATAATTTGTTTTCTATTTCGGCGAATATTGTGTTATTATTAAAGGCGAAAGAAGCTTGGCAATGAGAAACCAAGTGGAAATCGTTAGTCTCTGCCTATCTGAATAGACAATAGGCGTGACGTTATTTATGCAAGCTCGTAGTTTAGTTCCTACAAGCAAACTTAAGTGAAAGTCAGCTGGACAAAAGATACATACAGTGACTCGCTCAGCTGTTGGACGGCTTGATGAATTTAAATTTTTAGTTATTTGACCATGAACATAATATCCATCCGATAACGATATAATTAATTTTATTCAGGTGTAAGGATATACTGGTCGTTGTTACAATTGATATAAGAATATGTGAGAAAGTTTAACAATATTTTTGCTCTTTTTGGTCTACTTACTATTAAAAAAAAGTTCTGAAAAATCTTAAAAGTGTTGTTTTTCTTGCTGTTGATGTCATTGATAAACAAAAAAGTGTGTACAAGTAAATAATATAAACAGTGAAAAAGCATAATAGTACTTTTAATTTTTTTGCAATAGCTGATATGCAGGCTACCTGTAAAAAACTATGTATTATAAAAATTTTAAGTCTTGTTGTTTATATTGCTGGTATACAAAAATCTGTGAAAAGCCTTCATAATATTTTCATCTCGTTGATGATATTCTTGCTATACATAACCGTGTGAAAAAGCCTATCACGCAAAATAAACAAGTTTTCTTTCTTCCTTTCTTCCTTAATTATAGTTATAGATGTACTTTTACAACGAATGATGTCTGCCGGCCAACATTAGCAGCAAGCAATGGCAAAAGGTCGTGGGCTACCACGATAGTTCATCCCCAGAGCTTTCCCCTCAGATTAAGGCGCTAGCCCTAATTAAAGGATCTTGACCATCGATTATAGCCGTAATGACTCTGGGCTGAACGGGAGCGGTGTCAGCTGTGGTAATCTACCGGCTTAATCATGGAATAGCGCAGCGTGGACGGTGTGAAAAGCTGTGCTCTGCCACCCCAACCGACACAGGTATCCCGCTTGGACATTATGCGCAGGAACCGAGAGCCCGTGGATACTGGATGAACGATATTAAGCTGTAAAAACGGAGGTAACTACAAACAACTGTATACTCAGAGGTGCGCGCCGGAATCGAAATGATGTAGAAAATGATATTTAAACCAAATGCTGATGATTCAGAATGGCAGAGTACAAATGTACAAAAACGTCTTCGATAGGGAAGTCAAACAAGTGCATGAAAAGAATATAACTATGTACAAGGATAGAAATAACTGGCGTTTAGTGATTTCTGCTTACCCGGCAATGAATACGGCGTGACGATTAAGACCGCATGTTAATAAATAATTGATAAAAGTTCTATAGATAGCGAAACGAGAGGTGAATGTATTTGTATGGAGGAAATGAAGGCGACTGAAGGCCGACCGGTTCGTAAGTTCTTCCGATAGTTAAATTCTATTATAACTATGGTCGCATATGGCCGTGTGGCGTTGGCGTGTCCGAAAGAATAAGCTGCACTAAACAAAAACGAGCAATCAGACAGATGGACTTGTACATTCTTTATAATAAAATATTACGCATAATATTATTTTAAATAATATTATTTATTATATATGATCACATCGTGACTGCCTCGTTGGTCGTGTTGGTTGCAAGGGCAACTGCCGAATGGGAGGTCCTGGTTTCGATTCCCGGGTCAGGTACTACTTCATTTTCTAATTTAGATTTTCTAGTAGTGGCTCTGAGGCTGGATATGTGCCCGGTGTATGGCAATAGGCTCACCACCTATCCCATAGTGGGACGTAAATATAACTGGTAAAACGTGGGAGTGTTCTATATTCCTCTGCCCACCTCTTCGTTGATTACAGGCGTGTTGTTACGTAAAATGTAACCTAATGTGAACATGAAAATCACTAATATTTTTTACTGTGTAAGGAGTTTTTTATTTGCGGGGAAAGAACATCTGGACGTTATATAAATAAATTTATGGACTCAGGAGTCAGAATACATCAGTCTTCATGCATTATTGATGCTATAATTCATTATTGTTATCATATAGTTGCGCCAGACCCGTTACGGGGGAGACAGAGAACGCCGGGTGCCAAATATCAATAACAGTACAGACCTGATTTATGGCCTGTCTCCATTCATCATTTCTATTTCTAAGACTTATGACTGTCCTATCAGCGGTATCTGTACTAGTATATATCTTGGGTCCTCTGAAGACCTACGTCCCTCGATATTCATATGGCATATCTGTTTTGTGATTTTTACATTTCTTCTTCTTTCTACATATGCAAATCATTAGAGCACGCATTATATCATTGTCGTATATACTCTCTTTCACACAATGCATTTTCCCCACGTCTATATTAAGAAAAATATTATTATATAAACGCTCAACGAATAACGAAGCAGATATACAATGCAAATGTTGAGGGGCGCAGGTGTCGAAGGACGCTGAGGCTCATCAATCTTGACCGAACAGAATGGCTGACGGGGAACTCGAAAGTCTTCGAAGCCAGCGTAAAGACAGTGATAAATATACAAGAAGCATAGCAGGTCTATAAGGATACAGATATTAGCCACTCAGTGCTCTCTGCCTACCAATTATGAGACCTAGCGTGAATATATAAGGTTATACAACGCATATGTGAGCGTATGGTCTGAACACTCCCCGAGTGATCGAGATACGTCTCCAAAATAGCCGACCCCGCCGTGAAAAAAACCTAAATAATGTAACGAAAATAAATCGACAAAGGAATAAATTTTCAACGAACAATATTATGTATTACATATCCACAACGCCTGAAGCGACGGCACGTAGGGTCGTCAACGGAAACACAAAGATTTGTAAAATTTTGATTTGAAAAATTAATTATATCAAACTAGCATAATTAGGAATAAAAATGATAAAGTAACGGGGGAAACGTGGGATTGTTCTACATTCCTCTGCCTATCTCTTCGGGGATGACTGGCTTGATGTTAAGTTTTTAAAAATGATAAAAAATGCGGAATCCTTATGTCATCGAGTCTTCGATTTTTGGTCAACTGTCCAAACTCACTCCAGTTTAAAAAACGAATTAACAAAAAAAAACACGAATTAAAAAAAAAAACTATTTAAAACAAATTTAAATGCACTAAAAAGTAAAAAATAATTAGTGAAATTCAATCAAAATATTATGATAATATAATGTTGGTACAATTATTGTTACTTTTGGAATCAACATATTTGATTTTTTCAATATTGTAAAAAAAAATCTCCATGCCAACAGAGCATAAATGAACTGACAGCCCTAGTAATAAGCCGGGTCATTAATATTAATGTTCATCCAGTCGGCCGTTCTGCTGTTGTATAAGCGATCGCGACCCTGACCGCCTGTCGCGACATGTTGCGACGAAATCCCCTTCGGCTTTAAAACGTACAAATCCACATGTACGTACTAAACAAAGATTTTGCATAAATCGATAGTAATTTCAACGGTCCACCTTAAACCTTCTGTACCCCGTCTCCCGATATCGAAGCCGGAAATATAGACTGTTACACAACAAAATTATGAAACACCTATTTTCATTGGAACATCATTATTACTCTTTCCCGGTCTACTGCTGAAAATCGGCCTCCCTAATAGGGTCTTTGTTAGTACTCCCAATGCTGGGCATTCGGGTTGGGAATCGCATCTTCTCGCCTACGTTTTTGCCCATTGGCAGTCTGGGCATTCAGCCGTTCCTAAATAGGCTTCGCTATAACGCGATCAACCAGTCACACGTTTTTATGACAAGTGCCAACCAAACGTTGTAACGTAACATACTGCGAGCGGCTATTAGAAAATCTAAGTGAAAAAAAACCAGTAGTGCCCGACCCGGGATTTGAAC
>DWFO01000804.1:0-18188 GCA_018246595.1 Mimoniades nurscia nurscia
TGTTCGACCCGGGAATCGAACCCGGGACCTCCCGATCGGCAGTCACACTTGCAACCAACACGACCAACGAGGCAGTCAATTTAATGTAACGACGTTAATATATATCAAACAGTATTTTGTCTATTAAATTTTGACCAATTAAAATTACATTATAATACAAGAAATGCCTTTATGAAATATCATGATTTCTTTATTTAGAAGAACGTAACTCTATGTTAACTCTAACTCTATTGTACGGGCACGAGTGTTGGGTATTTAAGAAAGAGGCAGAAAGTAGAGCAATACGGTCGAAATGGGGTCAATAAGCCGTAAAAGGGGCCTCACATTCGCCGACCACGCTCATAGTACAGTTCAGACATGAAGAAAGAATGGCAGATGAAAGAATGACTAAGCAGTCTATATAAAACGCGAATGTTGGTGGATGCAGGTCTCGAGGAAGGCTCACACTGATCTATCTCGACCAAATGCGAGTAGATTTGATTTTTTTTTGTTAAGGATCGCCAACGGAATATACATTTCACATTTTACGTACTTACTGAAAGAACTCTCTGAAATCTGCGCGCGTTTACGATGAATGTTGAATGTAAGTGAAACACATCAGATGTTTAACGATAGAGATTTCTTTATTTGTAAATGAAGATTTATTTATTTTTATATTATAATATTTTGTTCAAACAATTAAGGCGCCACCGGAAGCTTGTGTATAACACGAATGTTTTTATTCATCTTTCGAAGAGCAGATACTCAATAGTGCGGGGTTAGTGCTCCCAATTAGAATAATATTTTGTTTAGTGTAACGTTTGGAATTTTTAACTGTGGACACAAAAGGTAATAATTTCGCGAATCGATACAGCATAGTAATATTAAATGAACATCGCTTATAGAGGATTACCATAAACATAAATACCGTAAGACTTCCCCCTTGAGTTAATTTTTCTTAACAATTCACTTCCTACACCTTTTAATAGTTTTTCATTACTCACAAACGGAATAGAATGAGGTAGGTATTCAGGTAGGTGTCTTAACATTATCATTCTGCAGTCGTCTAAAGAAATTTCAAGGCTCCAACACGATCATGACCTAGGGTACCTAGATAACTATAAATAAACACTAGGCAAGTGTTTCTTCACTTGAAGGAAATACGTGATAAATGTTTTGATTTAAGCCGATCCGGTGAGGGGTGGTTTTACAATTGTTACACTACATATGGCGGCTGGTAGGTCGTACAGATTTTCATGTCGTTCTATGAAACTGTATGGAGAGTTTAGCCGTTGGACCTCAGCTTCGCACTCTGAAAGTCTAGAGTTATTTAAGTAGTTTTTGGGGTTGATTTGAAATAGTATTCTGAATAGTCTATGTTCATAACATATTAAAAAAAAACCTCCCAATAATTTTGACATGAAAACCTACGAAACACAGAAGAATTCATTTCGAATTGATAATACGATAACAAGTGGACTCGAAATGAGCCTATATTATGCTAACAAGATGGCCGATACACTACATATATTTATCATGTATTTATATGTTGTATCCATATTAATATTTTGGTGCGAGTCAATTTTAAATCCATTCTCCATACGCTGAACTAATGTTTGTTAACGAGTAGGAAACGTAACACGGAAGACAATTTTCTATAGCGTTTGTAGGCACGAGGATGTTCTATGATTGATTACGAGATCCGTAGCACATTTATATACAATGCGAAACAAACACTGTGTTTAAACGAGTAATTCTGTTGCTCATTAGCTCTATTTATACAAATCTGTTGAGTTTTATCTAACATCTAACAAGTTCCTGTTTGCACACTAGACAGACATTGATTGCCTCCTTGGTCACTCGTTTGCAAGCGTGACGGTCAATCGAGAGGTCTTGGGTTCAAATCCCGGATCGGATACTATTAGGTTTTTCTAAATAAGAATTTCTAGTAGTGGCTCGGAGTCTAAACTTGTGCCCGATACATGGGAACAATCTTACCCCCTATTCCATAGTGGGACGTAAACGTAACTGGTGAAACGTGGGAGTGTAGTACAGTCCACTGTGTACCTCTTCGGCGATTACAAGCGTGGTGTTCGAGACAAACATATATATTTGTGCAATACTCAGTCTGTGACTTAGTAAAAATAAGGTTTAATTCTGATTATTTTCATTTACCATCATCATCAGGATGACTCAGTCCACTGTTGGACAAGTCTCCCCTCATAAGCGCCATCGCGCCCGGCCCTCGGCTTGCCGCATCAAGCTGCCTGCATTCTTACGCAGTTCGTCATCTTTGTCTAACAGCGGTCCACTGCAGAACTCCTTTACTCCACCGGTTTTCAATTCTTCGACAAATGTGCCCAGCCCCCTGTCGCTTCAGCCAGAATATCCTTCGAGCTATGCCGGTGACTTTGGTTCTATTTCTGGTCCCGACCTTCACTTAGCGACTTTGAATTGGTGCACTAGCCGTAATGTGGCAGTCCACGTTACAGCTCCGGATATCATATAGGATAAAACTTTAAATAAATAAGGTAAAAACTTTGGTTTTCAAACATTGGACTATGTTTTTGTCGTACTATACATTATATATACCGTATATTTGTATATCGCAATTAATCTTCATTATAATGTATAAATGTTTTAAACTGTCAATCGGGAACGATTTAGAAAGTGTTATCTCGTCTTAAATCTGCATCGAGTAACGTATAAATGGCAAATTGCTAACTAAAGTGTGTCCAGGTTCTTGGCTGTAGATGATACCTGGTAAACCTTGCTTCGGGCCTCGAAGTAGGGTTAATACATCAACACTAACTCAGAACGAGTTCACCACGTATCCCAATCTCCTGCTATCTGTGCAGCAGTGGTCCAATAACATGAGTCAAGATTATGCATTTAGTACAGCCAGCAAAACAAATAGGTTGCTGCTAACGTATAAGAAACTCGTGTTCGCGTCACACAAAGTGCCATTGACTTACAAGGCGCATTTCCTGCGTGCGCCGACCTCACGTAACTCACGGAACCGCAGTGAAAGAAACATTGTACAGTTCGCAAATAAAGTGTCACAAAACGTTATAATATTATTACAGTTTTATTCGGCATCCGTATTGTCTTAACTTTCTTGTCCAAAAGTAGAATGATAAAGTGGTTTATTTTTATATTTCATTAAATTATGTACTGATTTAACTCAGGTCTGTTTTATAGGAAACTTACTCTTTCTTCGCCGCCAACTCACTAGAATCGGCGGGAGTGCATCCAAAGGACCTCAGATGGGTCCAACCATTCGGGCTATGGATAAAATTAAACGTTAGTTAAGCAGGTACATAATTTAATCATTAGCATTATCGAATATTTCATTCCTCTGCCTACCTCATCGGGGATTACAGGCGTAATGTTAATTTTTCAAATATTTCATTACAAACAGCATATTATTGATTGAATGTGAAACACACACACACACAAACAAATAAATTCACACTTTAATCAAGTTTTATACCATATTAGACTATGGCCAGACCCTATTAGCGCGCATTTCGGTATTAAACTCAAAGGATACATAATGTGAAGTTAAAACAAATTGGTCTATTTATTGACTTGGGTGGGCACTGTTATTTTGGTTGAGAATGTCCCGCGTTCGAATCTCAATATGGTGAATTTTATATATTTATTACCGAAATGCGTATTATTTAATCGTTTTTATAATTGTTAACACGCGGACCCATGCGACAGATGATCTTAGTGTCGCGCTATGAGGCAATGTATTATTATTTCACATTATAATTATATACGTTCTGCTATAAAATATATCATTTTCTGTGTTCATGACTATTTATTACATTTATTTATCATAGTTAAACACCGATAACTTAGATCCTGTTATTTGTTAGCAATAATTTACATCTGGTGTAAATAAAATAATTTGAATAATAATGTCAAATAATATTAAATATAATATGAAATTTACGACAATCGTAGACTAGACATGTCTCTTCTGCCATATAATGTAATTAGGCATGAAGCCTATCCTTTGTAATTTTGCTTTAGGTTAGCAAAAATATACGTAACATCACGTCTGTAATCCCCGAAAAGCTGAGCAGAGGAATGTAGTACACGCCGACATTTCGCCAATAACATTTACGTCGCAGTATGGAATAGTTAATGACACTATTGGCATACACCTTGCACATAATTCCATTCTCTGAGCTATTATCAGAAAACATAAATTAGAAAAATCCAATAGTACTCGACGAGTCCGATATGATTTGAACCCAGGACCTCACGATCGACAGTCGCGTTTGCAACCAACACAATCAACGAGGCAGCTAATATAAAACTTGAAAGCAGAGAAGCAAATCTACCCTGTAAGGTACTAAATAACAGGTATTAAATAGTCGTCAGTAATCTCGCGGCGTGTTGTTCAGCGCTGCCGTACCTATTAATCCAAACAAAGAAAATAGCCACTGTGATTCCGGTTAAAGATTACATTAATTAAATGTTTGGTCCATAGTAACAACAATACATGTCATAAAAACATAATCTACACATAATCAACGAGAAATTTAACTTGGATTGCGCTGGACTCTACACATTATTATTTTTTGTTATTTTTATTTTTTTGCTAGCTGTACTCTTGCTAGTTGACCTTCCCCAATGTCAGGCGCAGCGACAATAACAATGGAAACTGTGGTCAAACTATTTTCTATTACCTTTTCTTTATTACCTTGTAATAAGTTTCAATATCTTTTAACACACTAACTTACAGCCTTATCATATTCTAACAAATGAAATCTCGAATGCTTCTCTTTCAAGCATAACACTTTAACATCATGACAATAAGATCGATTGTGCCATAAAAAAACACTAGTCACAATTTGGGATCATTATGTTAGATCTAATTAAGTGATCTACAAATTGTAATGTTTTAATCTGGTCTCGTAATTGGTATAATTTATCGTTATTAGATCTCTTTGTGAGTATTCAGCGTGCAATAGACAGACCTTTATCTAATTATATTAAACGGCAATGTAACAACTAATTACTGCTGCCGGCTACTGTCGCATTGGCTGTTTACATTCTATGATTATCATTATACTCATCGTCTATTTTATTTACAATACGTATTATATTTAACCTTTACACACATACATATCTTCATGCCAGGTCTCTCGCGGAGTAGGCACAGAGCACAAAGTTCCAAATATCTCTATTCTGGCACACCTGTCGTGTTTCACCTTTTTTAACCTTTAATTTTTGTTTATTTGTTCTTCATTGTTATTACCACGAGACTTAATGCTAAATTCCCTTTTCCGTCATTCAATCCAGACCTATATAAAAATGAAATAGAATTTTATCATATTAATTTTAAATTACATAAAATTTTAGTGTGTGATAGTAGATGAACAAAATACTAAATTTATTTTCATACGAATACCCAATATATAACTGAAGTTATTTAAAATATTAAGTATAATACAGTTTCCGAACGCATCTTATGTTATGTGCGTAATGACATTTACAAAGGTGACATTCTCTTTGACTACTGAGTTCGCTATGTTACCAAGAGAATTGAGTGTTAAATTAAAACAATATTGTACTAAAATACAATGTTTAAATGAAAGATAAATCTTTAATTTATAAAAAAAAAACAATAAATAATTTTTCACCCATACATTGGCTTCTACATGGGTTTTTGGTTAACCTAATTTTGTACCACGTTAATTCATTAATACTGTTCCAGAATATCTGGAATAGTTTCCGCCCCGACCTTGCTACCATCGCCGACAGCTCATGAAGAGGAAACTCCGAGTACTCCGCAACCGGTCGCGCTATCACGAAAGACCATGAGACAAGCCGATACAAAATATATTCGTAGTATGAAATATTTTATAGTAGACACATAGATTTTCGTCTAAGAAAAAAATCTTTGTTATAACTTTAACGCCAGTTCTTTTATGGGGTGTGCAGAAAGCCCCGAACATGACTTGACTCTATTCCTAGAAACCTGAAGTGATTTTTGTACATTCATCACTCAGTCCACAATACGAGCCCTCGCCGGTATGTTATAAATATTAAATGGTATAAATGTTTGACTGGCACGTTGGTGCAGTGGTTAGTGAACCTGACTGTTGCGTCGCGGGTGTGGGTTCGATTCGATTCCCACCCAGAATAAATATTTGTGTTATGAGCACAAGTATTTGTTCTGTGTCTGGGTGTGAAAAAAAAATCTATTTAAGTATATATTTATATGTATATATATGTAGTTTATCAGCCATACCAAACCAAAAGCCATCTGGTTACAATACCAAAAGCTCGACGCTCATTTTGGGATCAGATGGCCGTATGTGGAGATGTCCCGAGATATTATTATTATTATTAATCTACACACATGGAAAAGCATACACCTAATATATATGTATGGGTTATATGATAACATCAATCGACACGAAACCTTGTGGGCAATCGGGAAAGTAAACAAGATTGATCTGTTAATTAGATTATAAACGTCGTTCAGATCTAACGCTGTGTTGAATGTGCACTGATTAATTTCTTACGCAAATGTGTTTTTGACTAATTTTGAATTTCAGCAACACTTACTGTCTTCGAGATAAGAATAATCTAACATGAAACCTTTTACTGCATCATCTAAATCGAACCGACAACCTCCGGCAGAGCAATTAAGGTCACTAATGACTAAACCAATACGTCAGTCGTAATCGTAATCTTTAAAATTACACGTATTATAAACGTGTTATTTTCATTTCTACTTTACTAAAATTATGTACAGTTTATTAACACGTCGTAATTAATATCATTATAACTATCAATAACAAATTAACAAATGAACAAGGAATGCTTAATTGTTTATAAATACATATAAGCTTTGTAGCTGGTCGTACGCGACTGTACCAAATGCAACCTAGAGATGACATATGCATGAAGCCTGTAGGTATAGCAAACTACATCCACATAGAACAGCGTAAACAACGTAACTGTATTATCCAATACATAACATTATTTAATGTGAGTTTAACACCTTTATATCATCTGCGTTCACATCAACATATTATATAAAATGGAGATGCAGTAGGTTTATTTACTTCGGCGCACACACGTACTACTTTACGTAAACAATGCGTGAAAACATACGGGGAAGTAATTTGTACGTTTTGTTTCTTTTTTGTGGAAATAGAAATGCGGCAGGCAGGGGACTAATCAAGTGACTATACGATTAAAGTTATCTAACATTGGTTACATACGATTTGCTACTTACAAGTACTGTCAGAGTCAGTGATGATACTTATGTAATCATTTGCATGATTTTATGACCGCCGTCGTCAACATAATGTTTGTTGTGCGGGACGTTATACCCGTGTCGAGGGGCAGTAAGAATACATTCTCCAAACCAGCGCCCAGATACAGAGTGGCGTAAGGAGCGACTAAACCCGACACTGGCAGATCGCGGTAAGGCAAGTTCTGTCTAGACATAGCTTAATGCTGGCCTGGTCCTGCCCTGGCCGGCGGCCCTGGCTGTCTATAGGCAGCAGCGTAGGTGGTAAGAGTGGCTGGATGTGGGTTATGGGCATAACCCCCACTTGAGGCCTATGTCCAACAGTGGACTACAAGAGGCTGGTGATAATCATGATGATGTGCTGAATGTTTTAATACTTATCTATATACCATGTAAAAATGTTCCGAAAACCAATTCCATAAGCCCTGTCAATCTCATTATAGTGTCACTACCTTTCTACATGAGGAAATGTTTTTCGGACTCAGTTTGATATTCGCTCTTAAAATCCTTATGGTACAGATGTACATATTAAAATGTAGAGAATAATTCACTGGTAATAACCATTAAATAATTAATTAAATTACTAATACTTCCTATATTAAAAGTGAAATACGGTTTTACCCTTTAATTATTATATATTTTAATATAAAAATTTTGAGTCACAATGCTAACATGACACCTATTAATTCATTATTTTATTTTATTTTATTCATATTAATTCATAATTACTAACATCCAATGTAGACTTAAAATCTTAACAGCACCTTAGTCTTATCTGTATAATTAAGAAATTTTTATTAAACGTCCAAATCGCTGCAATATTGCTCCCGTATTGGCCCACGACAGACGCAAGACATGTTTTCCCTTCATATGATACCAGTCTGCTCTATTAACATACAATGCCATAGGTCACGTTAAAGCAACACCTACTCAGTACAACCACAATAAGGAGGTACAAATGTCATATTAATGTTATAATTATGTGTAAACATTTATGCTGAAATTGTACTAATATAGTGTATAATGGCAAATTATTCCACCAAAGTTACTATTGGTGCTGGCTGGTAAGTTTTTGACATCTCGCCGCTGGGCCTGGATCCGCCCACGACTGCAAGGAGGCTGGAGGATATCTGATCTTGATTCTCCAGCACGAATTGGGGGGCCAAACTAGTAAGACGTGGAACATGACAGGAGAAAGTTTAAGTAGCGTCAATGCCATAGCAGGATTTTATGTAAATACATACATGCAAAGTCCGTTTCAGTTATTAGACAGTTAGTCAGACATTGGAAACATTAAAACCAGTTAGGAAACACAACATTTTTTAAGAATGTTTGTATGAACTCTGGAATGTAAGAAATATAATATACGCGTACATATCTATAGTAGTAACATAGTCTTTATTATTATAGTATTATAAACGTGGGTCGCTTACAGGGTACTCAGACAGCATCGAGTCCCACATATATTTATTCTTACAGACTTGAAATCCTTTCACTCTCTCGTCAGTAATGTTTGTGCAAATATTTTCATATTTCTCTTGTTTTTGTGTTCAAACATTCACAATAAATAGTTACTTCGCTTTCATATTTTTTCTCCGACTCTTTTATCGTTCCACTGTTAGAAAATGGGTTTCCTCTCAGAATGATAGGGTCAAGGATTTAGTCTGCCACGCTGGCCAAGTGCGGGTTGGCAGAATTCACACGCCTTTAGAGAACATTTTTCTTAATTCTAAGGGGTGCAGGTTCCCTCACAGTGTTTTCCTTAACCGTTATAACAAGTGATATTTAACCTTGTTTTTTTATTCATACTTGTTTTATCTATACAGATATACAAATAAATGAAATTGGAGTGTCTGCTTGTAATATTAAAAAAATTTAATAATAATAAATTTTGTCTATCAGTCTGTTTATTTGTTTCGGCTAATTTCTAGAACGGCTGGACCAATTTCGACGGGACTTTCAGTGGCAGATAGCTGGCGTAATAAAGAGTAACTTAAGCTACTTTTATTTAAGCATTTTAGAATTCCATGCGGACGAAGTCGTATAAATTATATAACTACTAATAATATGTAAAAAAAACGTAACTTCCGCCTGTAATCCCCGAAGAGGTAGGCCGAGGAATGCAGAACACTCCCACGTTTCACCGGTTACGTTTACGTCCCACTATGGAAAAGGTGGTGAGCGTATTTATTGCCATGCATCGGGCACATATCCAGACTCCGAACCACTACTAGAAAATCTAATTTAGAAAATTTTGTAGTGTACTAATAATATGTAATACTGTTATATACCAATACATATCGATTAAACGAAACATTGTATTCCCTATTACTTTTCATTGTTTCTAGACTGCCAGGCAATGAGATTAACATTCCATTGCGGAGACAGTAGTAAAGTTGTATCATTATTAGTAACATATCACCACTCCATGAAACTGTATTTTATCACGTATATCGACAGAGTAAAATGAACTGTATTGAAACCATGCAAAGTTTTTTTTCGAATGATTTATAGTGGCTGTTATGTTTATTTGGTTCTGTCGAAGGTAGGTCACGCAGGATCCCACGCGGTCCAGGAAAGAAGCCTTTTATTAGATTATTATGTTCTACATAAAAGTCAGTTTAAATCAGACCTATCTCATGTCATTTTCTTTTTTCTTGTGTGTTTATTACATCATGACGCCAGATCCCGTAGCTGGTGAGCAGAGACTGAGTGCGGAATATCTCTATCGTTACAGCCTTAACCTTGTACCTTGTAAGATCATTGTACTTATTAAAAGTTTTAAAATTTTCATATCAATTTGAAAATTGTTATTATACAAGACTGTTAACAAGTGCCTATTTTCGAATTGAACTGTTTAGAAGGTATACAAATAAAAAATATCTATACCCTTTAGGGCCTTTAAGTTTATAAAGGAATAGTAATAGAACTAACAGGTATAACACCAATCCGTACTGTGTGCCCGCACGCACTCGGGCAGCGCCAGCAGCAGGGCAGCCTATGGCCTTAAGCGTCTCATGTCGAGATGAGAACCTCGTCCTAAAGCAGAACGATAAACTTGCTGTTGATGATGAGATACAGGTCAGTAGCATATACCCAACAAACGTATGTAAAGGTATAGAAGATTAAATCAAGACCTCTCTAGTGGCCACCCGACGCAGCAATTACAGCTCCAATTCTTACCACTATAAAATTAATACAATATTTCACAAGACATTTCTGAAGCATTTCAACTCTGTAGTCAATCAATATTTGTCCAACAGACTGGTGTAGTTTATGAAGTAATATAACATTGAATGACATGTCGCTACTACACATGAAATGAACGATTGTGTAAACATGTATGTGTGATATAAAAATATTGTATTTAAAATTGATAAAGAAGATATCGCAGACCCGAACCTTTTGTCCCCGAACTAAACAGAACTTGTGGAAATCGAAGCCAAAAAGCTCCGGCTCAGTATTCAACGCCACTTATCACTGGAGCTGAATACTTATATCAGAACGTCAGAGAACAGGTAATTCGAAGAAGTTATTATACTTATTACTAAATATGAAGAAACATTTAATTTTATAGATGTAAATGGTTGGGTGGAGTAAAATAAAATGTTATATAACATAGCTATGTATATTGTTAATATATATTTACTTTATGAAAGTAAAGTTTTATAACTAATATGTAAAAATTCCAAGTTGTGACTCACAACGTTCACTCACAGATCAAACTGTTTACTTAATAAATTTCCAAATCAGTTGAGCGCTCCGCCGTGAAAGCGTGGCGGGAATCCGTGTATAAATGTAATTGCTTTCTCGTTTATAATATCAGTGTGTGGCAAAATGAATAATGTACATGCCTTTACAGCCGTCCCGTGGTTGAGCTGCTTCCTGAAGATGTCATATCATAAACTTATGTTACTTGAGAGGGTTTATAAATAAATCCATTAGAACTTAAAATTGTAAGTACAAAAATTTTATACTTATGTCATCTTCTACGACAGTAATGTTAAATCAATAGTTTTACTCTTGCATGGAGTTATTGAGAGAAGCTTTTTCTGTCGTAATGTTAATGGGCTATCATGACAACTTGAATACAAGTATCTCCCTAATCTTCCAAGCACATATCAGTCAACAAACCCATAAATACGAAAATCACGATGTTGCCCATCGCCACAGCCGCATGGATTACAATGTCTTGTCTCATACAATAAAAGGTAGTTAATATTTCTAGATACGTGGCTCGGTGACAAGGCTCCAGCTGCGGACCGGTCTGTCCACTGAAAGCAGACATTTACTGACTAAAGCCGGTCCGACACAGGTATCAATAATGCAAATAAAATCATATGAACATGTACACACACTGCATGTGTGTAATGCAATGGCAACGCACCAAATCTATGTCACGGTCTTCAACTGATTTTTAAAAGAAATATCTCTGCGCTCGCAAGCACATGCTACTGTGTCGCAGCACACACGCGCCAACAATTCGTATGTGGTGTGCGCAAATTCACACAAAACTTACTGCGGCAAGGTTGTAACTGTCACGCGTTGTATATAAATCAATTCGGGCTTGATAATTATGGCGCGGCGCGGTTTGTTTTTTCTTCTTTTCGATATGGCGTCGCAGGGTTAACTGGTGCGAGGGTTAAAATTTTAATTGCCGTCCCGCAATCGCCTTGACTTTATCGGCGTAGAGGAAGTTGCTTCATAACTAAAACAATCTTAGCTCTGATTTACTTGATCATTGTACGTTGTGGCCGTTTGCGAAATTGAAAAAAAAAATGACTGTTTAAAACGACGCCGAAAGCGTTTACAGCCCTATTTGTTTTATTAAATCAATGACACCAATAATAAGAGCACATGGTAATAATAATAGGATTATAATATAAATCAATCAACCCTACACAAACCTGATACAGGCTGAATTTTACATTTAAATGTTATTGACTTATCTCAATATCACATGAGATTATATTTTACACTGCACATTAATCGGACTGCTTAAATCACGTGCTGTACTAATTGTTGTTGACGTTTTAAACATAAATATGATTTATATTATTGTTATTATCACCAAGCCTTATCCCTTACGGGGTACCTACGCAGAGGAGCAGTAAATGCTAGATGCATGTGCGTATTAAGCATGCTTAAGATTAATAAATATCTTATTCTCTATAGTAATAACGTAACATCACGCCTGTCACCCTCGAAGAGTTAGGCAGAGGAATGTAGAACACTCCCACGTTTCACCAGTTACGTTTACGTCCCACTATGGAATAGGTGGTGAGCCTATTGCTATTTACCGGGCACATATCCACACTCCGAGCCACTACTAGAATATATAAATTAGAAAATGTAGTAGCGCCCGACCCGGGAATCGAACGCAAGACCTCCCATTCGGCAGTCGCACTTGCAACCAACACGACCAACGAGGCAGTCTTTTTCTCTATAGTAATAGTTCATAAACGCTCCTCCCACTATTCCTTGGTGGGACGTCGACGTGACTGGTGAAACGTGGGAGTGTATCTACTACACTCCTCTGTCTATTTCATCGAGGAGATGAAAGCGAGTTACGTTTAGTTTATAAATATGACTATATTATTATACTACGTCAAGCCCCTTTGAGGGTACGTAGAGTAGCAACGAGTGCAAAGTATATTTTTCCTTACGATCTGACAATCTTTTACATCAATCATTCTTTTCGTACACACATCGGTTTTGGACACTTCTGACTCACCCCTCAGCCAGTACCTGAACTGTTTAACGAATACAATTTTGGTCTATTATATATAGTATACCTAACAATATTCAATTTGCCGTGCACCTTGGCTTTGTTATAAGTTTAATAAATAAAAAATAATAAATAAAATGTCTGTTATAAACAAAATTCTTTAAATATCTGTTCAGTTAATACCTTGTCAAACTAAGTCACATTCCATATGCAGTTTTTAAAAAATGACTCAAGGTCAAACGCCAAGGTTTTCGTTTGTTTAAAGTTTTATCGAACGTACGCGTCCTCTACTTTTATAGATATCGCAATGAACGACGAATTCAACGCTTCATTTCAGATGATCAACAAAAGTGATAGGCGACCGTAATCACCGAAGAGGTAGGCAGATAAGCGTAGTACACTCCCGCGTTTAACCAATTACGTTTATGTCCTACCATGGAAGAAAAAGTGTAAATGAACCTTGAAAAAAACGAATCACATCAAAAAATATCGCCTATTATGTAATTAACTACATCAGTTATTAAACACAAATCCTTCAGAAACACACCAGCAGTTTTTCTTCGACAAGTTTGTTGTCAATTTATGGTTCTTTTTTGTTAGAAAATTAATTAAAAGCCGACCTTCTTAACTCAGGGCAGTGACGAAACAATTGCTCGCGATTACTCAAACGAAAACTTGTCAATTGCAAGACGATCTTGCGGTTAGTTTTCTATTATTTTAACTAGCAATGGCATTTGGTGCAATATGCGACGATACAGGCGGGCACTTCAATTTTTAGCATTAAAACTGTATTCGATAAACATTAAATTAGCGTGCTTTATTAATGAGAAAAATGCAGGTTAATATTTCCAACAAGCTTTCTTTTTCTTTAATCTAGAAAAAGTAGCAAACGAGCAGCCAGCAGACATTGGGGCCGCCGTCCGTACACATGTGCAAGCTACAACATGAATATATGAATAACATCGTTAGAGACGGTCTAATCAACAGAAGTCATTCAAACGGTTACTAGTTAATATTGTATAATAGAAATTTCTAGTAGTGGCTCGGAGTCAGGATACGGCAATAGGCTCACCACCTATTCCATGGTGGTACGTAAATGTAACTGGTGAATCCTAGGAGTGTAGGTACTACACTCCTCTGCCTACCCCTTCGAGTGTATACAGGTGTGAAGTTACGTTGTTACGTTTATAAAATGAAAAATAATACAAACATCGTATAACAAATAAGAATAAAATAAAAAAGAAACATACTTATTTTAAATTGACAAAAGTCAGCCAATGCATTCTATACTTTTTTTACAGTGGGTATTGTACCATATAATACTGTACCATATTATAATAGCTACAATTATTATACTTATTTTATGTAGGTATATGTAACTAAAAGTAATTATAAACGATTATATAAATCTTATCAACCGCACCCATACAGATATTTGCATGGACTCCCTGTATTCAAAGCTTATCACAAAATTGATACATTATTATTACCTCGCGCGTACCGTTAGCATATTAATGAGCAAACATTATGTAATTTATCCCAATACATTTTAACTTACATTTATTTGAGCGTAATTCTAACACATTTTAATGCTATTCGGTGTTAAATTAACAGTTTTCATGGATTGTTTTGACCACGATTGATATATACATTGACAGGTTAGTTCTCGAGACAGCATTAATATTTATTTATAGAGAGTATAGGTATGATGTTTTTATGTACAGATACATTTTAGAGATCATTCTGAAGCGAGTTATCTATAAATTGTAGCCCACTGTTTTCAAAAGATAAAACTGTATTTAGTACCTACATTTTTTCTGCAGGTTGGCATTCACAATGCATAAGAATGTGGCACTTAATGTGTACTGGGAAAAATAATAATCCATAAAATACAAGTACTCTTATGCTACCAGAAACAAATACATATGTGATGAATATGAGTATTCTGTGCCTGGGTTCAAATACATACAAACGTGTGTTTTGAAAACGTATATACTAGCAACCCTCCCCGGCTTCGCATGGCATGAATCCATCTGGTTGCGCTTCGCGAATCGCCAGTATATTAAAAATTTGCATGTTGTACCTGCTGTAAAAGATTTCACCATATATTAATTGCCCACGACAAGGCACGATGGCGCTGTTTGGGGTAGACCTATGCCCAGCAGTGGACCGTAGTGGATGATGATGACGATGATGGCAACATAAAAAATATTTATTACAGAGACAGTGATTATTTCATTGTTAAATGTTTCATGAGTGTTACATATCACTTAGGCTAAACTCATTTATCGTTTTTCCGGGTTGGCCCGATTAGTTTCGGAAATATGTTTGGAGGAAAGTATTTTTGCTTTTATATTTATTGACCTTTCATTTCTGGTTGTTGCTGTCACTACCCGCGTTACATGTGTCAGCATGTATGGCGGCAAGGCGAGCGACCACGCCCGGTAACACACTCGCATTCTAGTGATGTACTCGTTACTTCCAGTTTTACTACCATTCAAACTTCTTACTACAATAATGGTTGACATAAAAAGTTCCAAGTGTTCTCAGTAATTTAAAGAATATTGTACTAAAAAGTATTGTCACGGTACAAATACGCTCTAAAACCTGCCGAATCACCGTTGGCCAGCATGGCAAACCCGTTACATATTGCATGATCTGACATTACCTTAATGGCATTTTCATTCTGAAAAAGAGGTGCGTGAGAAACAGTAGAAAAATAAAAAGTACCGACGATGTTCTTTGATAATTCAAAGTACCTAATTTTTGTTAACAAACAGTGCAAAATATATTTAAACTATCGATAAACAATCGATGATAACAGCACAACTCTAACTAGGATCGGCGACAAACACGAGTGGTGTGGTGTCGAAACGCACGTGTGTTGTGCAACCCTGCTCTAACACACTGCGGCCGAATCGATCAACCGGTTAACCGCTGTGAAATTATCAGTTAATAAAGTGTTATTATTGATGAGTGCATCATCACCATCAAAGTCTTTATCGTTTCGCTATCAAACACGGGTGAACGCACAGAGTGGACGGTCACCGCCATAGTCAAAGCCACAAGTTGACCAGCGTGGCAAATATTTAAAATAATATGCGATGCACAAATATGTCTTAAAGCAATTAACTTATTCGCAAATAACGAGAACTTAACATATAGCAATATTAAAGGCATTAGAACTATGTCCGAAAAATAGTTACTTGTCAATATTCAACGAACAAAATGAAAGGGTATTTTTATTTCATTAACAGGTGGCGCTAAACGCAACTTCATATTAATAAACTTGTTCATCACACGTGTGACAAGGACGTAAGTATGACACACGTCTATGTAATAAAACAGAATAGTTTGAGTAATATTCATGTCTATGACACAACCGTGGTTCCGAGTAAGAGAGAGTGAGAGAGCTCTGGACCAAGGATTCTGCGGCTGCAATATTACTCTAGTTATAAAGAATTAGGCTCAAAAGAATAACCGGTAAAGGCACCTTAACTTTTAATACTATATCATACATATATGTATGTCATGTTATTTTGTTAGTTATGATTTGGCGAAAGTGTTATCTTATGTAAATAAGCTCTCTCCGCTAGGGGTTGCCAGAAAGAGACCTCTCTCTTATTGAGAAGACTGCTTATTGTTCTTACCCAACTTTATTTCTTCTATTTTGTTCTCCACTTCATATGCAATAAAGTGTTCTTGTATTGTATTGTACTATTTAAATGTGTTGAGATCGTAACAATTCGTCAACCTGTTATTAATGAAGAGTAACCAATTAACATGTATACAGTTGATGGTAATGAGGTGGGGTCGCTTGGAGATTAACATCGGTGTAGATATATTCCTCTTGACAGATATTCTTTTCAAACTCTAGATTTTTATTGAAGAGAGTAGCAAACCAACATGCTGCAGTTACAAGGGGCTGCTGCCGTCCAGGGACACCTGCACCGACCTCAAACAGGGTTACAAGACTAGGACTGCTAGTGTCAGTGAGCCCAGCTCGTGCTATAACCTGTTTGCATTCACAAACAGTATTATATTTTATTAGACATCTATAAATGTAATCCTGTATGAAAATTATAGCCAATAACCTATAATTTTCCATTAAAGTATATAAAATTTTCAAAATGACCATGTAACGCAATTTTCTTTTTCACTTTCAATTCAGTATTATTGTTATCACTCCACGGTCTGTAAGATTGAGATATTTGGTACTCAGTGCCCTCTGCCTACCCCGTAAGGGACCTTGCATGAGGATAATTATGTACATATGTATGTATGTTACCATTCCAAACTACATTTATTCCTTATTTAAAATATTTATTTTGGTGTTGTCAGCTAAAATTCGCACATTGTTTTAAATGCTTATATCATATAAATATTATTACAATTGTTGTATTGTCGCGTTAAGTACCTTACGGGTTAGGCAGAGAGTACCCTTAAAATACAAATACAGGTCCATACAAACAATATTACCAGTACATACAAAAGCATTATACACATGTATATTCATATACCTAATCGTATAGAAGCCTCCAGCGCGTTTAACGACTTAATAAAGAGTACTCATATCACACGTGCCGTCATCAGATCCATAGTTGTATGCTAATATATCTATCAATAGACATCGGATAAGTAATTAATCATTAGTAACAGACGCATAAACTGTAAACTTCGAAACAAAGTTCCTATTTTTAGAATATAAAAGAAATTTGTCACTTATACTCAATACTTTTACTGCAATCATAGTGGCATACAATAGGTCTTACATAGTAGTACTTAACAGGACACATATGAACCCAGTAAGGGTATTGCAATATAGCGAGAGCGAACCGATTTCTTTATGAACAATAATTTTATTTCGAGTATTTTGTGTATCCAATTCTATTATGGTTATGATTTCTATAAAATAAGTTTACGTGTTTAATATAATTTAATTTCAGATGTCATAAATATAATAATTGTATTTTATATGTAAATAATAGTAGTATTAATTTATTTTTAATATGTCAGGTTTTATAGTAGGTACTCTTCTAATTTATAAAAGCAGTTCCGTAGTAAGAATGGTTTTAATTTTTTTGAGAAATCCTTGTCGTTTGTCATGAGTCGTATTTCTTCAGGTAGTCTATTAAATATTTTTACGCACATAGCATATGGACCAGAGCTATATAATTTTAGTTTGGACATTGGGAT
>DWFO01000805.1:0-18186 GCA_018246595.1 Mimoniades nurscia nurscia
GGAGAAGAAGCGGCGAAAGAAACTCCATAGGTGTGCTTCTGCATCTTTTTTAAAATAAGCACTTATGTTAAGATATAGATTTAATTTTAAGCCTTAGTATATAAGAAGATATAGATTTAATTTTAAGAATTTAAGCCTATAGCAACTCATTTCCGAACGTCTATGTCCTGCATGTAATCTGCAATTGAGTAATAGGCTTTTGACATAATCGAAGCTTAACGAATTTCTTGAATTTACAAACTGACAAAGTTACCATGTCGTTTGGTAGTTTGTTATAAAAGCGTATACTTTCGACCTACAAACGAGTTAGTTTATTTTTATTTCTTGAATTTGATTTGATGGAGATTACTATTCTTCTTAAATTTACTAAGATTTTTGTGGATATAGGTACATCAAGTTATCATAAATGTAAATAATGTATCTATGTATCATAAATAGTCACGTGGATGTTATCTGCTTCCATTTGACTGTGCCCGGGTTTGGTACTTTTGGTTAATCTCTGGTATATTGAAAGCCTCAATGCAGTGCAGTAATATAGCTGATATACATATATACATTACGACATTGACTCGCACAAGTATCGGACATAAATCGGACTTACCATCAGTTTTAGTTTTCCGATATTTCAACAAACATGACCCTATTTAAAGTTACATCGCAATTGGGCGTTTGTAATAAATTTGCTTAGATGATGATGATGGACAACTACAAATGGCCTCTAAGTCATATTCAGTCATATATATGTATATAAAAATGCTTTAATTAAAAAAAAAGACTAAATAGTATTCTCCAAACTTCAAATCAGGGGCCGCACTTCATGTTTCAACTTATCTAGGACACATCAACTTTTACGTGCCATACTGACGTATGTTATGTGACAATAGTATTTATCGAAGAAAATAGTACTGCCACACCGACGTATATCGTATTACATTGTTTTGGTTATTCATTCGAGCTATTTATTTAAAAAAAAATTGTGCCAATAAAACGTACCTAGATAAACGTTGTTTTGACCCTTCGAACCTGGCATAAAAACACAATGTCGTAACGCCCAAAACAACGTATAAGCTTTTACGTTGAAATGGTTCATAATGATATTGCGAGACAAACAATATTCTATGATTAAAAATATTGTTTTTGCAAAAACGTTCTTATAGCCCTAACAGATATCATGATAATTTCAAACTAATTTAACGGTACTCATAATACGTTTTTCTGGTTCAATTAAAAGTCGTTCTTATGTTATTTCGTTTTTTTGGAATTTCGGAAATGTTGAACATAGCGTTATGTCGTTTTGGCAGTTCATAAAGGACCACATTGTAAACCGTTTTGTGAAAAAAAAACGATTTTTGATTTTTTTGTAGATACGTTCATCTGGTTCTTAGACCTCGACATGACGCCTATATGTCCCTGAGGGGTTAGGCAGAGTGTTTTACTCCTACGTTTCACCACTTATGTTATTATAGTAACATACACAAAACATTATTGACGTAATCAATAATTATTTAATGTTGTTCACAGAATATACGAGTATTAGTACTTTAAGTTAATATTTAAATCCTTAATAACATCTACTACCATGAAAAGAGAAGAGAAGTTTAGTGTAATGTACTCGTAATTGTGATAAAACTTTGAATAATAAATCAAATATCAAACCGAACTGTGTAAGTAAAGTGCTACTTCAATATAACGTGAAAATCTAAATGAATATTTCTTTTATAAGTAATGAATAATAATTTTTTTATCACGTGCTATTTACTATTGATATCGAGCTGCTCAACATGTACCTATTGCTCGTAATCGGTTTTCATACATTTTAACCGTTCCTACAAGTACATTTGCAACAAGGAGAATTTCAGGGTTCGTGGTTCACTTTCACACCAGGGTGAAATTTTACACACACATTTTCAGCTATGAATAAACAGCAGTAAGGTGTTTCTTTTACGAATATCTATTGCTTACAAAACGTATATTCTACAAAACTTAAGATTTTCTTTTCTTCAATATGTGCCTTACTATGTCGTGAATTTTCTGTAACTATTGGTTGTTTAAGATTTTGATGTAACATAACATCACGTGTGTGCGCTCGTGAAGGCGGAGTTAGAATTATACGTTCCACTATGGTATAGGGGGTGATCCTAGCGCCATAATTTTAAATTTGTTTCCCTTAAAGAAAATACTTGTTCGATATGAGATAATTTTTTATCGTTCCACTGTTGGGATAGAGGTATCTGAGAGTTACAGTGTTCAGGCCATAGTAATCCGCAGGTAAACTAAAACTTAAAACGCACATGTTTTAAAGAAGTCCAGTCAGGATTTCAACCCTGCCTCCGGAGTGAGAGCCTGAAGTTCAAACCAGTAGATTATCACTGGTTTTTTTAAATATAATAATAATAATAATAATAATGGATCGCATTAAAAGTCTAATGTAGCTCAAGTTCAAAGTTGTTGATGTTTCACTGGCAATCTTTAAGGGGTAAAAAGGGTTGTTACGTTGCCCGTCTGTACCAATTTGGTTAGAAGAATGCGGAAAGGATAGGGGTTGGCGAGTAATTTTGATCTTGATACATCGCTACGAGCTATTTTAAGGCTTTGTAAAATGGATATTATTAAAATATCTTAAGGATTCTATTAAGAAGTTTGTAGATTTAAAAAACATACAAGCTTTTTCGTTTACTTAACTTATTAATAAATGGAACTCGAACCAATGACCCACGCCTTAGCTGTCAGTTTAGGTAGGTACTTAAATGTTATTGAATCCGGTTATCACAGTTTTACGATAACTGAAGTAACGGATTTTTTAAACAAATATATAATGATGCTAAAACTAACAAATTTAATTTAACATTTATCATGTCAGCATGATTTGTAATGCGGTTAAAATGTGATTACAATTTCATATATAATCTCCAACGAACAGGTTCTTAATGTATTACTGTTTTAATTAAATGGAGAAAGCGTAGTTTTCTAAATTCAAACAAAGAGTGTAACTTTTGCAATATGCAACGTCCCCGACCGCTGCGACTTGTACAAGTTGCATGGTTTTTGAATGAATATACGGGGTCTACCCTAAACTGAGGGTGCGAAGGGTACGCCTAATGAATATTAACTTTTTTTCCAGTCAACACTAAGTGAAGACGATAGTGCTATCTAGTTTACCTAATATAATGTAAATTAGTTGAGGGATTTACCTTAACAAATTTCTCACGAAATTTGCTCTCCTAATTATGAAGGTCGCAAATAACTTAGCTTTTAAAAGTTCTTTCTAGACCAATGTGATTTTATTTATACGAGAAATGTACATGTGTAAAAATTTGTGATGTCTGCACCCTCTACAATATAGGATTATTGAAAAAGACCTGTTAGTACATAGTACATATTACATAGTACATATTACATAGTATGTTATACATTTATTAAATTCAATACATTACATAAATGTACATATATACGAGTACGTAAAGTACACAATTCTATACATTATCAGCAAATACAAAGAGAACGCAAAGAAAAACATTGCTTTTTTTTAAGTTCGGGCATGGAATGCGAAGACGACATACAATTCACTTCAATTCTAATTTATTTTGTTTTCAATCTATATCAAACTTGAATGAATATAATTCGGCATTCAAATCACGTCCGCGGTCCATCACGGGGAGTGTGCCCGCATTAAATATCACCAGATCGTCTTAAATTGTAAGAAACCGGCTGGCAATATGAAATCTCCACTCAAAATGTATTTTCTTCCTACATTTATTAGTCAATGGCAAGTTTACTAGTCAGTGGTTCAGTATGCTCCGATTTTCCAATAAAAGATGTAGAAATCAATTGTTGTATCAATAAATATATAATATAGGCTTTTCGGTGTTGAAATGTGAGGAGAATGTGGAATAAAGTTCAGACAATAAAGCCCCATTTGAAATATTTTAAATTCATGTCTTTATGACCTAAAATCGAAACGGAAGATTGAACCTGGTAAAGCGGTATGACCGGTGAAAAAATTGCGATATAGGTTTTAGTAATGGTGGTCCATATTTCGTCCGGATCAAAAAGATTTCATTGGAATAGGTGTAGAGATTCCCTTAGCCTACATTCAACCAATCAGCATTCGGCAGCCGTCGGATTGTCGGAATTAAAACTTTCATCGTGCTTATGGCATCGTAAAAAGCTCTAAATTTATTCGTTTTTAACAATTTCTGTACAAAAAATGGGAACATGCAGAAATAAGAAGGCAGTTTACCCTTAAAGGTTATCTCTTTGTCCAGGCTTCAATTGCGGAAATACCAACGTTGAACTGTTCATGACGTCAAGAAGGACTCGGATTGTTGCATTTCATTTTAAAAGTATGACAAGTAGATATAAAGATAGAGGGAATGTTGACTTAGTCCTTTATGACTAAATAGTAGGGAAAGATGTTGGGGCAATGACAATAAATTAAAATGAATTATATAAAAAATTGACACTTCCATGGAAATTGGAACAAAAAAATGATGTCGGCAGCAAAAAGCTGTCTCAATATGAACTCGCTAATCTTTAAAGTTTGGAATCCTAAGCTTAAAAAGGAAAATCATATTTCGGTACCGTTAAACAAAATAATAATATAGCAAAGGAAATCATTAAACGCTGTCCGTCGTAAGACAAAGAGCAGCCTCTTTTCGTCTGAGTGGCCTCGCAAATCAACTTTGAAGAATCTGCCAAATTAAAAATACAATTAAACTTTGTTAATCATGGACGCAGAGCTCCGTGGAGCGATTTCTTTGCCCATTTGCTCGAATGACAACACACGGGCGCTGTTTTTAAAGCTTCTCTGCTCCACTTTAATTATGAGACAATCATAATGTAAAATACATTTGAAACTTTTTGGCAGTCAAATTATTAACAAAAACAGATTATTTTAGCTAGTCAATGATATAGTCATAAAAGTTTTAGGGTAAACGTAGTAACTGGTGAAACATGAGAGTGTACTATCCCCCTCTGCCTACCTACCTAGCGTGACGTTAGGTTTATGTATGTATGTACATGAGGTTTTTTTTTATATCAGATACGCATACCCTCTTTTTATCCTATTTGACCTTTATTTGACCTCAAAAGCCTAAATAATAAATATAACTGTGATCAATTCATGTTATCTCGTGCCGACTTGTATTCAAAGTTATGAATTAAGAATTTCTATGAAAATATATACATATCTCTAAATCTTTATTCAACTTTGGTAAATGAAACAACTCAGATTACAACACAAAATATTATAAATTATATTCTTACATATTAGTAAGTTTCTGTAAACTTCCTTTTTAAAATTACGTAGTCGAGGTAAATTTTATGGTGTTCATGTATACAACGTAAGAAAAATTGCTTTTGTTTCTCTTCAACTGTTAGTAACCTATGAACATCTGCATCAATTTTACCGTTCTTTCAGCAGCATCATGACTGCTTTTAGTGTTGATAGCTCAATTTTTGAGAATCGACGCATATGAAAATCTAAATTAGAAAATTTTTGTAGTGCCCGACGCGGGAATCGAACGCAGGACCTCCCATTCGGCAGTCGCACTTGCAACCAACACGACCAACGAGGCAGCCAACGTATAATGTGTTCTACAAAAAAAATTATCAATTCCGTGCTGGGTACGGTACAGTTAATAAATTAGTTAATCTTTTAAATATTTCAGTTTCTATTACAACTACACGCCCGTATGTTATCATAATAAATCGGCTGGCTGACCAGCCACCAGCCTTTTCTATTTACTTTTCAAATTCACTTCGCTGTTGTTCAAGAGAATCATTGGATAAATTATCGCAAAAATTTCGATTGGAACTTCGGCGAGCGAGGCCTTTAGTGTGATGCCTAATCGAGACAGAGTATTAGCGACTTTTTTTGGAACATCACTAATTTGAGAATGCTTTATAAACGACCGAGACTTCATTTATTATCTTACATTTATCATTTGATAACAGGTACATTTAAGATAATGAAATCGAACCGTTTTTGTTTGTTATTCTTTGATGTATCATATAATATTTTTTTTCATTACTGATTAATTTACTGTCTCTGTGTAATAAAGAATTTCTAAAGTTACAAGGAAAGATTTCGCCCGATGTAAGAAACAAAGATAATATACTTTTTTTTATTACTTTGTTCCTTTTTGGCAGATCATAATTTTGTAACGTAAAATAAAGAGAAATGAGGCCAATTAACTTTTCAGTAAAAATATATTATTTACATTCCGTAATCACATCGTATATCGTATATAGAATAATATTCTGTTATAACAAATACTGTTTTTTTTTTACATTTTGATATTTGGGTGACTGTAATGTTCTCATGTATTCCGCGGCTTTTCCAATTTTGGGTATATTATTTTATATAACATAAGTAGTAACGAGATCTCAAGTCATGTAATGCTGATACTTTCGTCCATTGTTGTTGAAAACACGCAAAATGTGCCAGTGACGTCACTACTACAATTATTTACCGAAAAGCATTTGCCACTAGGGCAGTGTTTCGTGCTGAAGGATGCGGATTTGGGTCTAAATATTTACTAAAGGTTAATTAAATTAGCCTTCATAATTACATACTAGATAGTAACGCTACTTGCAGTGAGTGACAAATACTTAGTGACTAAATGAATGTTACTAATAATAGTACTAATAGTCCCATACCTGCAATACTTTCATCAATAAATATTAACTGCAAGTGCAACTGCCGATCGGGAGGTCCTGGATTCAATTCCAGGGTCAGGCCCTACTAAATTTTCTAGTAGTGGCTATAAATTTTCTAGTAGGTAGTGGCTATACATTGTCTAGTAGTGGTTCGGAGTCTGGATATGCGCCCGGTGTATGGCAATAGGCTCACCACCTATTCCATAGAGGGACGTAAACGTAACTAGTGAAACGTAGCAGTGTTCTACATTCCTCTGCCTACCGCTTCGAGGATTCCCCACATTATGTTACGTTATGATGTTACGTATTAGCTGGTTAATATTGTTATTAAAAAGCTCAAGTCAATCAAACTGACTGATACTAACAGTGTATGCGCGCTCGACCGTAATGTATACCTATCTATCTGAGATTGCGGTAAAACGCTAGGCTGTAAAAAATAAAAAAATAAAAACATACCAATAGAAAGCGATATACAAGAGAGAAACATACAATTAGATTCCCATCTAATAGTAAAAAAATATTCTAGCCATACAACCGCTGGTACAACTTGTATAAAACATTTACATATACATATATCTTCACGTCAGGTAGACAGAGAGCACAGATTGCCAAATATCTCTATCCTTAGAGACCTGCCGTGCTTCTTCCACATTCACCACTCTCTTCATACATGCGCGCCGGTTTAAGAGACTTATCATTCCCCATCAGAGATAAAATAAAAAGAGCTAGCGCGCAGAGCTAATACCCTAACTTATACTACAACTTTAGTAGTGCCCCCCACGCGGGATTTGAACAATCATTTAATTAAAATTACTTGCGGCCACTTTTTGACTAGCACCCTGTTATCAATGGATTCTTATAATCATATTTACGTAAAAATGAAAGCTTCATTAACTATGTTATGAAACGTAGTGATTTTACAGCGCGATCATAGAACAAAAGGCAGCTAGGTTTATTATGTCACAAGGAAATATGTGAAATATTTAAACACACCATGTGCGATCGGTGAAAACATTATAACTCTGTTCAATAACTAGCTGAGCACAGTATTTTTGTTTATTTTTTCTAATTAACTTAATACTTATTTATAAGCGTTTCATTGGTGACGTAATAAGTCTTTTCCCTATCTTTTCCTTAAATCGCATCAAAAGATATCGGGAACAATACAAAGTATGTTTGTCTTGTTATTTCGAGCCAAACTTGGACAAATCCTTAAATGGGCCACGATTCGAGGAAACAGCCGATATTACTTTTATTCGAGAACCTTCCAGAAGTTTCCCTCAAGTGTCATTAAACACGAGCAGTGTATCGGCAACTTTTAAAAGATCTCTATTTTTACAGGTCAAGGGACTTATGTAGCTGAAAGTCATGGGAAATGGGTAAAGTTCATTGACAAGCAGAAGCGGATATAGGCAGCGGAGAGGTCTGATAGCGGGGAATAAAATACATTTCATTTCCAATGTGCTTTTCGAAGTGGTAACGGTTTATTATTTCCTAACAAGGTCAGAGTCTAACATGGAAGAAGATTTTAACTTCACAATAAGTTATTGGAAAGAGTCTGCTATCTATACCTATAATAATATGTGATATACGAAGCAAGCCCAAATGCGATATCAAAGCTAAAAATTTTTATTCGGCGTTTTGCCTGTTATACATATAAGGATTTAATCTAGGACTGATTTATAGACTTTTATCGATTTAGCTTCTAATAATGAAAAGAAAGAAATATGCTGACGGGTTTTTACTACAAATTGTACTTGTACTCTATATGTATGTATATAATAAAAATATTAAATTACCTTCTGAAAGACTAAAATAAAAGAATATTAAAGTGAGCCTTAAATTTTTAAAAGTACGCATTTTTGGTTTTCTTTTACGTCTTTGCAAGCAGTTTTTTTGCGAACAGTTACTTGTTTTTAAATTTTTAAGCGAAGCGTTTGAATATTACAACCACACCTTTATGACCGAACTTAGTTTCCACTTCGACGTTGGTACATTATTCCATTGAATTTCCTCGCGATGTTTCTTTTATTTGATTTGATTTTCAGTTTGGTTTTTGGCGTTTTATTATTTCTTTTATGCAGTAGAGATCGTTTGAGAACGTGGCTTAGGTTATGTGACATATTTTCGATCTTTGAACATGGAGTCCAATAAATTATACCTTTTAAGGATTAACTACTATTTTGGATAACTTATTCCTGAGCTATTCATATTAGCTTCTTGGTTACTATTAACAATTGTATAAAAGTTAAGTATTACGAGTATATTATTTAAATATTTTCATAGACCTTGTAGTGTGATGAAGTTATTTTTTCACTATAATTATATTACACCAACCGCCAATATCATTATGTAAGTTACACCGACAAAGTAAACGCAAGTCAAAACCACAATTACTTTAGTAATTTGCGTGCAAGCGTTACTATATAAAATTTATAAGTTTAATTAAAACGATTCATTAAATTTGGACAATAAGACAATAAGAAATAAAAATTGATGAACAATAAAATATGTAAAACAACTAAATTGAAATTATGTTTAATTAGTAACTAAAAAAGTAACGTCACGCCTGTAATCCCCGAAGAGGTAGGCAAAGTAATTAGAACACTCCCACTTTCACCAGTTACTTTTAAGTCCCACAATGGAATAGGTGGTGAGCCTATTGACATACACCGGGCACATATCTAGGACTCCGAGCCACTATTAGGAAATCTTAATTAGAAATTTTTTGTAGTGCCCGACCCGGGAATCGAACTCTGGACCTCCCCGTTTGGCAGTAGCACTTTCAAACAACACGACTAATTTATTATTACATTAGTGTTCATTGCTTACTAAAATCTGAATGTAGATAGTATTTAGAATTATGAAGGGAAATTTAATATATTGATTGATACTAGTTTTTTAATATTAGGTAAAAATCATATCTCGCACGTACTATTTTCTGACTGGCACATCAACACTATGTTATGATGAACATTATAATTTCTCGTCGATCTATTCAGAGGAGAATACTGACCCAAATTCAAGAGAGCTGTATTTCGAATATCGAAAGGCTTCTATTGCGGAGATCAGGGTAATGTTCTACGAACAAATGTAATGTAATTTATTTTTTAGCTAAAATCATTATCAGTGTGGCCTATAAATAGTTTATACAGAAACATGTTGTAAAGCAGCTTCTTAAGGTTAAAAAAAAAGTCTAGACGGAAATATTGTAACCGATTTTATATACATGATCCATATATAACATGTATCAATCAAAAGTTAAATTTATAAAAATGTTATATTATTTTCCTCATCAAACCCAAATCGATCGTCATATTTACTTTTGAGGAAAACGTATTTAAGTATGATCGAATCAAATCAACGCGACATATTTGATTGTCGTCTCTCTCGTTTCAAGATCGTGCGCGAAAATAAAAATTTATAAAATAAAAACGTATTCAGTGTCTACCGTTTTCTTTAGAGCAATAAAATCAACGCACACAAAGCAACATTCATCCGTATTTTGCGTCGAATCAATTTAACAGTCGGCAAGCACCTTCGCTAACCTTCCCGTTGAAATTTTATTACGCGTATGAGACAACCGGCAAATTGTTACAATGGTAAGCGATACTCTGTATTTGTCGCGGTATTAAATTCTAAGCGTTTGAATTGCAATAAGAAGATGGTCCTTTTACCATATTAAAAATATGTACAGTGATAAAATGTACAATTTACATGTGAAGATTTCGCATTAATTTAGACACACAGTACGGATATAAGTGAATATCTAAAATAGTTATAAATTAAATTAGTAGTTATATATTCATAGCCGCTTGCTTATGCATAAGATTACTAAGCATTGATAAGCATTGCTAAGCATGTGAATGTTACAGTCAGAAAAATTATAAATTTACAAACAAAATCTTACGTCAATTCCCATAGAGATTTGCAGAAACTAAGGATTTCACCCGGCGATAATCCTTACAAATTTCTTTTATTTTTTCTAAACGTAACATCACACCTGTGATTCCCGAAGAGGTAGGCAGAGGAGCCGTTGTACACTTCAACGTCTCACTAGTTACGTTTAAATAGTTGTATTCCATTGTCTTTTTTACTAACCTATTCCAGGTTGCGGTTCTATTAAATTTTTAAAATACTTTTGCATGTATACCTACTATATAAATACTTAACATTACGCCTGTAATCCCCGAAGTGGTAGTTAGAGAAGCGCAGTACATTCCCACGTTTCACTAGTTACGTTGTATGAGTACTTGCTACTCTGGAATAAGGAAAGAGTCTATTGCTACCACAAAATTTAAGTTAGAAAAATCCAATAGTGCTTGATCTCGAAATTGAACCCAATGAACATTACACACCTCTCAATCCGCAGTCATGCTTGCAACTCACTCGACCAATGCAGCAGTTATTTCTTCTAATCCTGTCAAATTGATTCTACATATTACGTACTCAAGATAGATCTTGGTTTCTTTTAGGATGTCCTGGATTTTACTTAAATAATTACAGCTAGCTCTATTGTTTCAAAATCTACTATTCACACTCACTGTAAATTACAACTTTTTAATATCTACCTTTTGGTTTGTCATGTTAAATGGTTATTAAAACTATTCAAATTCAAAGTACCCCTAATAATAATAATAATGTGTTATTATTAGATCCTTATATTCGCCTTTATTATTGAAAAGCTTGCAAATTCCCAATTTAGTATCAATAAGCAGTGATAAATAAAAGTTCGTGTCAACCCTTTTCTCGGAGCAATAAAATCACACAAAGAAACAGTCCCTGTTATGTCAGTGTCAAATCAATTCAGCAGTTGACGGGAGCGCTCTTTGCAAACACATTCGTCGGGATTTTATTATGCGTATGAAGGAGCGATATATTGTGGTTAGTATTGGATGTGTGAAAAGTAATATGAAAATTATTTTACTGTTAATGGTATAAGAAAATGTTCGCATATTTTCAGTCAAGTAGTATTTTATTTCCACCAAACATACATATTTCCCGCTAAAGGTTGTATTGCCACAACAATCAATGAACAATGATGAAAGTAGATGTTATTGTACAAATTAGTGGTAATGTGATGATGTTTAAATATATTGGCAATCAAGTAAAAGGAAAGGAAAGAAAAGTTTATCTATATTAACTGGCTTTTAGTACTAAAAATATGTTGTAGCAAGTTTGAGAGCGATTACCTGCAAAATGGCCTAACAAAGAAACTAAACTAAGCTTTTTCAACAACAAATTGTACCACTAGCAGAGCACAGAAGTTAACTAAATCACTAATTATTGTTTTACTTGACTGGTCGCTTTTATTGTAAAAACCATTAATTTACGAGACATGTAGGTACTTAGGCGATAATGTTGTACCAACACCTTAATCGAAGTCAGCATAAAAAACCTGCACCAAATATTACCCTTTTCTAATAAAAATCTATTATAATAAAAAAAATAATTTTAATTTGTTTTAAACAAGAGCAGATAGAAATTTTTGGAAAACTTATGTTGTTAGGCAAAATTCAATTACAATTGAATCTGTTTGTTCTGATCTGGCGGTTTAATTAGTCAGATAACAAATGTTGTAACTGAACGCAAATATGTCTATTACGAACTATTATCCATCAATTAGATATGTTTCCGGAACTTGGCACTTTGACCTTCAAGTTAAATTGTTAGCTTTTGATGCCGCCACGATACTGAAGTTTCATAACTAAACCTCCAATTATTATGTAAAGTTATTAGAATGGTAATTAATTAATTGTTTGATATATTTGTTACTTCAATGTGTGGCACGTTATTAGTATTTTTTTATTTAAAACCTTTTATCGTGCCACTGATCGACACCGAACTCCTCTCAGATTGAAATATTCAAGGCCGTAGTGTTCCACTATGGCTAAGTGCGATTTAGATTTTCAGTACATTTGTTTTTGGGGAACTCTCGTTTGTGCCGGTTTTCGTACGATATCAAGTGGCATGAATATCTTCAAATTGTTCATTCTTTATCTTTACGAAGGAGCATTAGTGCCGACAGAAGACATACTAGGTATGTACATTACAAGGAATGATCGCGGGTATTGATCTAATAAATATATGCCTTTGCTGCAGTGGCCTAGCGTGGCTTCCTGTCGCCAGGGGCGGAAAAAAATGTTGCAGCCCCCTTAATAGTGCCTTTGTCATAATCTACGCGAGCAAATAAAAAAAAGTCTTGGGAAATATTTTGCCGCCCCCTGAACAACCCTTTTGCCGTCCTCTAAAACTGCCGCCCGAGGCGGGCCGCCTCTGTCCCCCCCCCCCCTCCCCACGTCACACTAATGCATGGCCGAAAATTGAACCCACAACCGCCGTCTCAATAATTAGGATTAATCACAAAATTATATGGGTTCAAGTTGATTGTACTTTTCGGGAGAGGATGATAATATGTTTGACTTACTGTTACATAAAAAACCTGTCCCGACAAAAATAAGTCGTTCATTTTTAAAATTTCATTACCTACAGCAGAAAGAAGAAAATGGAATGAAGGTTTATTCAACTTTAAATACACTTTTACGTATTAATATTCATTACTAGCAACTAACTACTTAGCTTTCAATGAAGCTTTTTAAAATAAAATCTCTTCTAAAAGAGCTAAGAACTCAACTTTAAGAAACTTCACGGCTCGGGGGCTTAAAGAATGAGAAATGATCGCGTAAAATGTGAATCGAATTGTTAGGATTTCGGTAATATTAACATTCAAAAGGAAGCAGAATAACAGCATACCTGTTGCAAAAGTGCAAATCTTCAAGTCATATCTAAGCATTGAGATAATATATAATTATCACAGGCGGCCACGGTTAAATTACAGTAAGAACTACATTCTACTTCATGATCAACATTCATTCCGAACTATTGTATATCTAAAGAACGGGATTCATGTCAAATTGACGTTTAGTACCTATCATGAAAATGAACAGAAAAATATACTGAGCTAACAATGACAATTGGCCAAAACAAAAAAAGTTAGGTCTCGACAAATGATGACTGAGATAGTAGATATAGAGAAAGAAGAAGTAGCTTCACGCCTGTAATCCCCGAAGAGGTATGCAGAGGAATGTAGAACATTCCCACATTTCACCAGTTATAGTAGATATAGAGGATTTTTTTAAAATGCTTGTAGTATAATATAAGCTCAGTAAACATATTACGTATTATTGCAATTATTATATTATGCAGAATAGAAACTATGAAGTGTGCAACATTTACATATGGAAACTAAACTGAATTTCAAACAATAATCTTTGTACCTTGGGACTAATATACTCGTATGTAACTGATCGCGTTTGTTACGAACTAGCTGTATTGAGCAGAATCAACTCCGTAACTTTGTCGTGCACTACAGCACTTTGAAATTTTGAACTGTATCACAGTTTATATTTTTCTATTTATCAGATCAACTCAAGGGCGTTGAAACATAACCTTAAATATAATAAATCTCAATAACGTATTTACAAACATACGAGTAGGCCAAAAAATTTTTACATTATAATTTTATGATTAGTTGTATTTGAACTGATTTTCGGATCGAACGAAAAAAAGTTTTCTAATTTCTAATTTCTAATTTCTAATTTCTAATTTCGTCATAGATAAATAATTTTCCCGTAGGTTTAAATTGCTAATGATAAAATTTTGTAGTGTTCTACCCTGGAATCGAACCCGGGCCCTCCCGATCGGCAGTCGCACTTGCGACAAACACGACCAACGAGGCAGTAATAAATGATTGAATATTTATATATTTAGTCACCTTGAAGTTATTTTGTTCCATTGAAGAATTTAGTTACGCAAGGCTTTTAAGTTATTATAAGCGTGTGTTATACAATAAGAAAAAGAAAAACAATACCTGATAATGGAGTTCTATGAGTCACTGAAACATTCACAGAAACCAGAAGCAACGACAGATCACATGATCATGCTAAGGGAATAATTATTCCTAAACAGATATACGTACTACTATCTTAAACACCAATGCATGTACTAATATTGGTCAAAAACTCGGAACATGGATATCAATTTTTATTTATAATACATATTTCTACATCTGTACCTATATGTACCGAAGCGCAAGTTATACAAATATGCGTGTGTGTGTTGTTGTATAATATTTGCGTATTTGACCATTGTATGTAACTATTACTTGTATTTTCATAGGTTACAAGCTAGTAAATTAAGATAATTTTCTTGTCACTCCATATCTCAGTAAGTTCACATTAGGCTTATTCCGCTTCTGGACGGTACTGTGTTCCGTGCTTAACAGTGAGAGGTTTCTGGGTTATAATTACGCTCCTACAAACACGTAATCCCAGTTAAAACGTTATCATTAATAACAATGACAATATGGTCGCATTTTAATTAACTGGTTATCCGAACGGAGCGTGTCTTCTATCCTTTGACTTTATCTGAAGTTATAAACATATTTGCGTATCCAGTTCAAGGTTGAACGAGCTTTGCTCCTCGGGACAGCCTGTATAATTAGACATTTTGATATTAGTTTATACTTTAGAGTATACTCTACGTTTATAACATCTCATTAAAGTTGTAGTTTCTAAATTTGTAACTCCTCATTATATTAGCCTGGTTTTTTTTCTTGAGTACTAAATCTTCAGTCAGAGTAATGTTATGTAGATATAACATAATTGATGTTATACTTACATTTATAATTTTCTGTAAAGGAAACTGCAACCTTGAAAAAGTTGCATAGTGATGGAGAAGGCGAGCGAGTTTCTTAAAATCTAATTAGAGCACTATGTTAGTTAATGGCATTAAACATTCGTCGGAAATTTCTGGCTGGCTATTCCGATGATGATAAATATGATGATAAATATGGTTTCAATGGGGAATATGTTTTAAGCTGACAAGAATAATAAGATACTACTTGCCAAAGAACGTTAAAATCGTGTTAATAAAAGTATATAAAATTAGATCACGTTCCAATTTTATTATAAATTCTTTTGCTTTATTAATTTTTTTACGTCTTACGAATAGATTTTAATTAAAATTGTTACAGCCAAAATACATAGAAGAAATACTAAAATAAAAACGTGTAATTATTATATTGGCACCAAAAATGGTGTACATTACTTAGGTATAGCATGTTTGCGTCCACATCTCCAAGAGTCGCGTTAAGGTATCTGTTAATTGTAATTAAAACGTTTCATCTCATCTGTTCTAAAATTTAACTAGCAAGAAAATTAACTTTTTTTTTTGTAAATAAAATATAGAAATATGTGCTGTTTGGAATATTCACAGACGAACAATAAATTTATTCGCTCGAAACATTGCCGCTGCTATGTATATCTATTTTCCCCGTGAATCAATTAATATCAGAATAATTTGTTTCGTTACTTGTACACGTGTTTACCAAAGGCCCGAATCCTTTTCAATGTAAGTTGCTGATATCAATGGCCGGTTGCAGTTCTTCATTATTGCAACCTACTTACTACTCACTTCACATAACAAACATTAAGTGTATCTCAGCTTTAATGCCTTTCACAGTTGAAGCAAAGCTAAGCCCACTTTTAGAATTCACATAAAACTTTAATGTCGTACGATATTTAAAAATCACGAAATATTTACATTCGTTCACTGCCTCGTTGGTCGTATTGGTTGCAAGCGCAACAGCTGAGCGAGAGTTCCTGGGTTCCAATGTCGGGGCTCTATTGGATTTTTCTGTTATATGTTTTAGGAGTGGCTCGGAGTACAGACTCCGATTCATATATGTATAGATATATGATCGGTGTATAGTAATAGACATAACACATATTCCATAGTGGAATGTAAACAAAATTAGTATAACATTCTGCACATGTCCGCCCATCTCTTCGGAAATAACAGGCGTGATGACACATATTTATATTTATTGTGTAGAACATTTTAAATGTCTATTTCGTTAATGATTTCGAATGTTTTTAATGACTGTCTCGTTGTTCGTGTTAGTTGCAAGTGCGACTGCCGAATGTTGGGCTCTCCTATTTTTTTCTAATTTCATTTTTCTAGTATTGACTCGGAGTCTGGATATGTGCCCGGTGTATGGCAATAGGCTCACCACTTATTCCATAGTGCGACGTAAACGTAACTGGTGAAACGTGAGTGTTCTACATTCCTGTGCCTACCTCTTTGGGGATTACAGGCGTGATGTTACGTCACATTTTATAGAAATAAAACAACATTTTGGATTTTTCTGTCTAATAATTCGTGTATATGCTCTCATTACAACTCTAAGTGCCTCGTGGGTCGAGCGATTGAACGCGCGGCTGTTACGCGAGAATTCTTGGGTTCAGTCTCCAGGTGGAGTACTATTGAGTTTTACTAACTTGAAATTCTTAGTAGTAGCTCGGTGTCTGGATTTGTACCCGATGTGTAGCAATATACCCAGTTACTTTTCCATAGAGGAATATAATATGTATATTGCACCTTGTGAAACTTGGCAGTGTACTGTACTGTTCTGACTACCTCTTCGGTAATTACAGGCATAGTTTTGTGTTACATATATGGTATCTATGCAAAGGTATTTAAAAGAACCAATACATGGATTAATATTGAATAAACTGCATCATTGTCTACTTAACCCTTTTCTGTAAACAAGTCAATAAAATTTACGTTTTCGGTTAAGTAAGTAAGATTAACAAGCTGACTAATAAGCTGACTAATAAGATGACTAATAAGCTGACTAATAAAGTGTAATTAGCAACACTACAGGCGAGTATTTCGCTTCACGCCTCAAGGGACGTAGCCGATAACGAGGTTGTAATTTTTAATTGCATCCCCGCTTTTTCTGATACACTGCTACGGCTCTCAAAATAAAAATATAATGTCGAAACATTGCAATAAAACAATGAAATTAAAATATTATTGCCAGGATAAAACGGCACTTTTTAAAATTAAAATATAAATTTTAACGATTCTCTACCTACCTCTTCTTGACTGCCTCGTTGGTCGTTTTGGTTGCAAGTGCGACTGCCGAACGGTTGGTCCTGGGTTCGATTCCCGGGTCAGCACTGCTAAATTTTCTAATTTAGATTTTCTAGTAATGGCTCGGAGTCTGGATATGTGCCCGGTGTTTGGCAATAGACTCACCACCTATTCCATAGTGGGACGTAAAAGTAACTGGTTGAACGTGGGAGTGTTCTTCATTCCTCTGCCTACCTCTTCGGGGATTACAGGCGTGATGGTAGGTTTAATTTTGTGGTATTTGTACGTTTAGTATACGCAGTAAATATAATTATTTTCACGCAGTCGGTATTAAATATAACGAGTAAAAGACCTTTTTATATTTTATTGTCATTATACAAAAATATATAAATAAGATATAAAAAAGTAATATGTAAAAAATATATAAAAAGATATAAAATCTCATTTTGACATATTTAAGTATTCTTTTTGGGACCGACTTGTTTTTGTTCCATATAAGCTTATTTCTTAATATGACTGCCTCGTTGGTCGTGTTGGTTGCGAGTGCGACTGCCGAACGGGAGGTCCTGGGTTCGATTCCCGGGTCGG
>DWFO01000806.1:0-18186 GCA_018246595.1 Mimoniades nurscia nurscia
CAAACAGTTTTGGCTATTGCTGTCTATGAAACCCCATCTGATCATGTTGTCCTTACTTCGGCCAACGCGGGTCCGCAGACGGTTTAGGGACTTCCAAACCGGCCAAGGCAACTTATGTCCAGAGGGAGGCTCTCAGACAGCGGCACAAAAGGTGTATATATATTAATAATAGATATACATATTTAGCGAAACAACAAACATGTAATCGAAACTGCACTTGATTGTTATTATTGAATATCATAAAACCAATTTTCCCTTTTTATTTGAAGTTTCAATTTTATCATATCTGTAAATACCTCGGAAGAACTTGTGTTTTTAAGTTAATTTTTGCTACATTAATATCTTAGATTACCTACTCCTGTACCAACATGTTTAGGCATGTATGTATGTACCTTACATGTTATGTTTGTCTCTAATAGCTTGTGTACGTAGAAAGAGACTTTTTTCAAAACACTCAAGTACGTATCATGAAACAATAGTTAGTAGACCTAATAAATAAATATACAAGTGAGATGGAGCGGAATACGTCAACAATCTTGACGGTAACATTTGCGTGATTGAATCCTATACCATTAATTCCATTGAAGATCAAACGGAGACCGAGGGTGATATTTATCAAGGATATTGCGTATTATTTTAATCAAATCAAATTCCCTTCGTTGTAAACAAATGCTTTTGATTAATGAGACGCGCGACAGAGCTTCGTCTCCGTTGTGATAAAACACCCGAGGAAAAGGCAAAATTAATGGTCATAAAATGAACTCTTGTATCCGAAAGATAAAGATGCTGAATGCTTTGAATCTTCAATAATTTTTCCCTCGCTTCCGCACTTGAAAGATGATTCCCGAGATCGCATCTGGAGACTGTGTACATTTATTTCGGGACGTCGTCAGTATTAGCGGAGCGTAATTTTGCACATTTAGTGTTCAACTTTCGGCGTCCTGAGATATTTAGTTTGTCATGGCGCGCAGTCATTAATAATAGCGACTTTTGATTTTCAGTTGGCTAATATGCAAAGGGCGTTGTGTAAAGGGTGCTGAGTCACGGCGGCAGTCGTCAGCCCTCTGAATACCTCCCGAGTTTGTCACCGATGCGGTCGTACTGGCATTTTATGTAGCTCTTTGTACTTTGCCCTTTTATGCCTCAAACTATTCGGATGGTCCCGTTGGTGTACCGAACTATTTATTGCGTTAGCTTTGATATCCATCCCACACAGTTTGACATTGATATATCTTTCCCCTATGTACTCGTATATCATAGTGATCGGATGTTATTTACGTTGCTTATATACTAAGTAACTTTATTATTTAAGTGACGAATATCGGAAGGTTCATTTCGTTTACGTTTCTGCACTGTTGATTTTATATAGGGAATAAAAGTGTCAAGAATATTATTTATCTACTTCCCGGTATCAAGAACACGTTCAACGAAGAACAATCATTTCAAGTATCAAAACTGAAGGTATCGACTGCGCACTGTATAACCGGGGAGTGTCTAACAATATTACGACGCAAGTTGCACCGTCAGCCTATATTAATCTGGATCCGGCGCCTGACAGCACAAGTCAAATTTCTCATCAAAAATAAGAATTAATGACGAACAGCATTAATCATTAGCTGGCAAACGGCACGAGGTGTCTGTATCCCATTATTTTGCATTACTAATGATATGTACACAGCGATAAGGGGGAAGCTTTGTAAAAATCCTCTGGCATCGTCGCGTTTGATCGATTCGCTTTTGTACCATCCTTGATCTGATTTCGCATACGTGCGTGTCTTCTTGCCTTATGTCGAAGTTTTGAGCTAATTAGCTACATAATATATTGAATTCCTTCGTATAAATTTTAACAATCAAAAATACGACAATTAGGGCAGATACAAATGACATTCACTTGGAACATTTGTTTATTTCTTATTATTTTTATATTCACTTGAATATTTTTAACAATCAAATCTACGATTATTAATGAAGGTACAAATGAAATTGATTTATACTATTGTACATTTCTTATTATGTTTAGTGAAACGTATTCATGACACTGCTATAATAACTAAGTCTAATTACGAACAATATTTTATGCGGCAGCGCGCGCCGGCCCGCCGAGTTTATAACAACACCCTTCTTTGTTCCGTGTCATTTCCAGGGCACAGATTCGAAATAGGAACATTTTATTATTCATAAATCTTCAATTAATCTCCATTTTTACGGGCTAGTTCACATTGAAAAAGTGAATTACTTCTAGGAAATAATGTATTTGTTACAAAGATACGAAAAATAACAAACATTCGCAAGAAATTCAAATTTGGCATCTTACAGGAACCGCGGAAATGCCACGGGCTGTCCAACGCCAACCTGGTAATCAATTACCCGCCTTCACTCAATAATTTTTAATAACTTGCAACACTAATCACATCCTCCCCGAACTGAGTTCTATTTCCAGAGCACAGACATAGTTGACACTGCCATTGACAGAAGATGTCATTTTTCCTCTAATTATGTGATGCCCTCATTTCGTCGCGCCCTATTAGTACACATCAATCAATGTTGCCAATACCTATTTTTTATCCCGCGACCGGAATGTTTTTTTTTCACCGCTGCGTTTTTGTTTACGAAGATTTTTTAAGTGGGGAATAATTTGATGAGGTCCGCCACCCGACAGTGTTGGATGCGGACCGTGGTCATTTTTCATCGTCTTGTCATTTCTGCATTTCTTTCGTACAGTTGAATCGCTAAAGTAATTACGCAAGTTTTTAGTATACTTTTTCCACTTGGAACTTCTCTCAACATCTTTTATGTGGCTAAGATCTCAACTGCAATGTATCGATTGATGTTTATTTGCATCTTCGTATTGACGCATCGTTATTATTTATAATGAGTATCTATGTACATCGGACGACGGAGCATCTAATTGGGAAATATGGTGCCTCTGTTATTCTCTATACGCTGTTAGGATATTTTACTAAAGAAATATAAGTGGAGAAAAGGTTGAAGTATTCATCCTTTCAACCAATCACGTTTATACTAAGCTAATTTTTATAAACGTAATTTCACGCCTGCAATCTCTCGAAGAGGTAGGCAGAGGAGTGTAATAACCTCCCACGTTTCGCTAGTTACGTTTAAGGGATAGATATTTATTGGATAATCATCTATTCCATCGTCGATCCATATAAATGGAACCTATTATTGCCATACACAAATCAAACCTCCGAGCCACTACTTTCACTAGAAAATCTAAATTAGAAACATCCAGTAGCAACCAGTCCGGTAATCGTATCCAGCACCTAAACAGATTTTTATTGATTTAATATAGTAGCAAATGAGTGGACAGCAGTCCAACTGGCTGCTGTCGCCATTGTGCCATCTGAAGCCGACTTCAAACAGGACTGTGGGAATACAAATGTCAATTGCAGGTAGTCATTCCCAAGTACCTACAGGCCACAAATACAGTACATTGCCAATTACAAGTTAGTCCAGTACATTGTCAATTACAGTTAGTTCTAGTACATTATCAACTACATTGTAGTTATTGATATACATTGCCTTAACAAAGCAAGTCAGTCACTGGCTGATAGGCGAGTCAAAAGTCACAGAAACTACTGAGCCTAAAGGAACAAAATGATCACTGCAAAAGCCCCCCAGGACTGCAAGGGTAAACATATTAAAGGGTAAAGATTAAAGAAACCGGGATCACAATATAAGAATTAAGTTAAAATTATTTTTTTCACGTCCATTCAAATTAATACAATTGCACATTTAATTCGTTAACGCGAAAAACTATGAATACGAAATGGAGTTGTCGGTATTAACATACTGACATCGATGGGGTAAATCAAATATGTGAATCCGCAGATCAAAAGAATTCATTACAGTGTGTAAATCACAATTTGCATGTGGCGCAGGCAATCATGAATATGCATTTGCAAGGCCTGAGTTTGAGCATCCAGTGCTGCCTTCCCACTTCAGCAATACTACTGGACTAATCCAGTGCCGCAAACCTTTTTTATTTTTGGGTGTAATCTTCTAGTACTATTGTGTAGATTTTATACATATTTAAAGTCATATTTCCTTTTTATAATCACTAATACCAATTCTCATATTTATTTATTTTAATAACCGTTTTATGAAAATTAAACATTTAATTAACATGTTTTTTCATTGGTACGGTTTTTAATAAATATATATAATATCATATATTCATATTATTTACAACTTTTAAATTAAATTTGTGTAGAAGTATTGATTTTTTGATATTTGTAAATACCAGCCCATTAAAAAATCCATAGATTTTTCATATTTACAAGGTATTCCACACTGTTATGCCATTTTAATTTGCTTTATAAATTCATACTAAATGCACAACATACCAAGATACGACTAACATACACTGTTCTATAAATCGACTATACAGCTTTTAAAACATCATGAATATTCCAGTTATGTCTAATATTTTCGAGTTTAGTACTTGTCAAGTGGAGTGCCAAGTGTGCTAATGTGACCAAACGCGCCCCCAGTCGCCGGACAGTGCTGACTGGACACCAGTCGGACTTTTGCCATTCCGTTCGCTTCCTGACCTTTTCCCGTTTTGTTATGCAAATCCAACAGCCGGGTATTACATAGCGCGAATAAAAAGTATTCCACTGTTTACACGCTGAGCTCGCGTCGAGTGTGAGTGCGCATAAATCGACGGAAAACATTGTTTCAAATGTAAGTACTCATATATGTGGCAGTTTTCTCTTTCCTTTGTTAGTAAAAAGTGAACGTAAATATAAAATAACGGTGTTAACTAATTTGTATGGCGTTTACAATGTATGAGGGGAGGATTGCATATTGTTATAAACTTTTTGAGTGGTTGGTTATTAAAATATCTGTAGATAATTATCCTTATTAATGCAAAGCGCCCGCTATTGACCTGATAACAGACTAAAAAACATTGTCAATATATGACTCTGAGTCGCTAATTAATTGTCGCCGGGAATAGTGATTGATCAAAAATGTTTAATTTATTAGTAAATACGAAGTATCATCCTAACCGAAAACATCGAACTTTTTCGGTTTAATGGTACCATTTAAATTTGCCCTATCAGAGTTGCCGATATGACATAACATATGGCAGCACTTCTAAGGCAACACTATCAAATTTTGTACTGGACGTTACAAAACTAAATGTTAATCACAAAATTGATTATTTTGATATCCAAAAATTCCTGTATGTGTGTATAAAAATCATAAGCTTCTGAACTACAAAGGTCATTATAATGTAACGGTCTAACTAGTAGTAATCATGAGCTATTTTAATATAAGTATTATTCGTAATTATCAGGTAACAGAACACATTTTTAAGACCTGATAAGTAGCACATTATTTTTGTTCACAAATTATATAACTACCATCCAACGGTATTTTATTTCTGAACTAATAAGGTAGCTCTACAGCATCAATGAAGGTAATTTTTTAAAGGACTTTGAACAGCTCAATCTTTGTTCATTCCGTACATAGGTATTGAGAACAGAAATTATAAACATTTGAGAATGTGTCGTAGTTTTCATAAAATCTTTGTTAATATCTAGTTGTTATAAGTCTCGTTGATAGCATTTATCTTAGTCACGCAAAATATATTACAATTATGTTAGTGCGGCCATTGTTCATACTTCATTTCATTTGTAATTGTTACATAAGAACAGATAAACAAATAATTCAAAATATAGTGATAATAATAATAAAGCTGAAACACAATATTTTGTAATTGATTGAACATAAGTAAAGGGTCATCAAACGTGGTCGAGCATAGAATGACTAAATAACCGCATTCAACCCTACACAGCGCGCCACAAATCAAATGTTTTGATAGCGGCGCGGTATTAACGAGACAATTTGATTGCGGACATATCCGCGGCAAATTGCTTCTAAATTATATTTTCTGTTTACTTTCTGCCAAACTCCCCGTTCTGTGCGCGACGTATCGATACATATACGTCCGCGGCTCGACAACAGATGCGTTCGTTTCTGTTAATTGTCGTTTCTGTTAACGGTAATTGTTGTTCTGTTTGTTCGTTCTTTAGTGACTTCACAGCACATGACTTCATAGATCTGATCGATGTTTTAATACATTTGTGTGGTCGCTCAATATTATCAATATATACATACACAGCTATACAACATGTGCGTTCGTTTTTGTTAATTGCCATTTATTTTAACAGCATTGTTCTGATTGCTCGATTCTTTCGTGAGATCACAGGACATGATTTTATAAATCTAATCGATGTTTCAATAAATCGTGCGGACGCTTAATTACTTCCTGTTGATAACGGAAACTGCTCGAGTTCATTATGCTTACTAATTTATCTATGCAAATAATTCTGTATTTATTTCATGGTATTTAATACGAACAACTTGCATATGATACATGTGTTCAAATGGTTGAATAATAATTAACAAATGAAGGAAATAGCTATAATAGCCTAGTTATAAATTTCAAAATGTCGTTCGTTTTGTAGCGTATAGGTAATTGTAGGTACCTATCAATTTCAATTTGGTAAACAATTTTGCTTAACAATCTAGTGCTTGAAAAAACTCTTAACAATTTTGTAAATATATACAGTTGCGTAAAAAGACGTAATACTATCGAATTAATTTTACATTTAAATACGATGAAATTGTAAAATAAATCCGATTTGAATAGTGAACGGGTCAAAAAGAAAACAACATAGGCACGGCATATCTTTCTTGCCTAAAAAACAGGTGAAATTAGTTCATTAAAATTCAACTTAGTCAATGTGTTATCTCCCGAATAATGTTAAGGTTATCAATCGAGGGAACAATACCATGATGGATGCGCCACGGTTTCAACTGTTTGTAGATAACCAGACATAGAAGGTGTGTGTGTGTGCATCTGATAATATCTTTGGATATTCATTTAAACTGTCGGCCGTTTCTTTGTTTCTTCTATTTATTTTTATTATGAATTTAACTGTCAAACTTAATACATCTGTATTTATTAACCAGATTCGTTTTACCAGAATGCTAGATCCGTTTTTATAATTGATTAGGTTTTTCAAAAATGTATACATCTCAACACAACAAGAAGATACTTAAGACACTTTTATTAAAAATAAATAGTCTTGTTATTATTTAAAAAAACATAAATTAATATTGGTGTTTTAAACTCAGTATCGTTTTAAAAGTAGTAGAATGAAATGACAGCCAGACAGTTTTGTGTTCTTAATTCAAACGATATGTGCCAAAATTTTATTTATTCATAAGCTAAGTTTTGTTTACGTAAAAGCGATTACAGCTTCATGGCCCTTAATAAATCCTACGTATAATTATAGGAAAAAAAAAATATAATAAACAACCATTCTCAACCACGTTCGAATCCACAAAATTCTATTTATCACCGCTGAATACAAAAAGAACGCCGATGGGCCATTATCGTCTCGTTGGGAACATGTTGTGGTGAACGCGAGCGATCACTGCGATCACAATCATTGCCGTCCACTGCCCCGCGACCGTCCGACGCAAACGCTGAACAAATTTAGCCATTCACTAATGACAAACTAGTGCTCCACGCAGAGATACACTCGAGCCGCACGACGATCAGGAAGGGTTTGTCGCGTCACATTATCCAAGGAATTGAATTGGAAATGTGCTGATGCACATGAATTCCCTGCGGCCGCTGTATCTGCTGCGTGTGCGTTGAAGCCGTATTTATGCAATCTGTGGTCAGTGAATTGCCCGGCTTGGATTTCAACAGTTTTATAGCGAAACAAAGACGAAAAAAACAACATACCCCCCACACCTCTAAAGTGATACCTACAACAGGCTACGTAATTCACGTTTCCCTAAAGATCTCGCAATGAAATTCAACAGTAACAAAAAGCATTCCCATTACAGATAATGGTGATGTCCCTAAAAAGTCGGGGACTACGAATCGTAGGAGCAATTTTGCATAATTATCCAACATTGCGCCGGGAGACAGGCGACGCTCTGCCGCTTAAATCCTAATAACATCGCACGGGCCCGATCGGAATCTCGTTACGCTACCGTAATCTGCCGTGAACCTGTGCGATATTGTTTTGTAGGATTTGTTCTCAACATCCACCTTTTGTTCTAACACTTTTTAATGCCGCACCCTAGCTTGTTTACTCGTATGTTGTTCCTGCTATATCGAGTTGCAAACATGCACGATGCTGGATAACAAATAACTGCTAATAATAAGATCTTTAAATAGATCCGATATGTAATTAAAAATTACTGCATTATACATAAAAAGTTTTAATGTAGATCATAAACAATACCAGATCTACTATGCGTAACATCATGTCATGGAACACCCCTAATACCTACTGATTCACGAGCGACAGCTGAAATCTTCTCACGTATTTCTGATGTAGTAATGAGCCCTAAAGCCTCGAAGACATATTTTATTTTTCACCAAACACATTTTATATTTCATTTCACGTTTCATAAGCAAAATCTTCTACCCTCTGTGCGTTTGCCCCGCGCGTAATGCCCCGGTCGCTTAGTGTACTTTTATTGCGGTATTAAGTGATGTAATTTTTTTCATATTATATTATTCAAATTTAAATAACTGTCTCCGGTTTCCCCCGCAGAGTTCTCACTAACTACCGATGCCTTTCTTCGTCCCTTTGAATCTGGTTATTCTTTGGTAAGACATTTCACTGTGGAAAACGAATGCGTGGAGTAGCTATTTGTAACAAACAAAATTTTAAATATTATATGGTGAAATAACTTTGTTTATAGTAAATAAATGTTCACAAAATGGCTTGGATTGGGAAGCATTCTTTCGATTAAAATATCTTTACAGACCAATAATGCAAACAGCACGTATTATCGCTAAATAAACTGAACAATTCATATAAGGATTTCATGTCAAAAATACGTTTGACATTGATTTTTGAATTGATATTGACGGTTACGTTGAACAAGATCAGAAAAAATATAAAAATACTCTATTGCGTCTCCATGGTTTTGTTGTTGTAAAATTGGAGAAGTTGGAAGGCCGCAATTTTTACAAATGACATCGTGACGTTTATGCGGAGGGTGCGGCCGCCTACAAGTCATCAAGTTGCTTCCATTACGCTACTTCCTTATGTTTCCTTATGTTTCCCTCTTATACACTTCTTAAAACAATCGGTAATGCATAACTACCTAATAACATTTCGTTACACTGTTCTGAACAATTTCAATTATCTTGGATTCTACTTTGTATATAATTTCATACCTAGATATACCTTTAAACTTCACACACGCACAGTAGATTACGTCTAACTAGTCAAATTTTGCCGTTATTAATGAAAATGAAATTAGACAGAACTTTGAAGGTTTTGTTTACTGCTTTATTGCTTTGTACAGAATCGATTGTTTTGTTTCTTTACCCATACGTGCGAATCTTAAGTAGTAGCGGAAACCCCTCTGCTACTTGTATTTTCTTTATAATTTATTCCATTCTTCCCCCATACATTGGCATCGGCCGCTGATATTTTTTATTCGATTAGTAAACCCCTAAGGTGTTTTTAGCCTTTTTTCGCTCGATTTTCTTCGAAGCTTTGTTGACTGCTTGGGGGGTTTATAATGCTCATTTCTTTTGGGTGAACAAGCTTATTCGGTTTTGTGATGCGACCCAAGTGAAATGTCTATTATTTACTGCGTTATATCTACATATCTATATTTTACTATCGTACTTATATCTCATTAGTGCTCAGTTACAAGTATAATCTTTTGGTTTTTCCGAGAAAATGTTGCAATAATCTTCATGTTTACTCGAACATTACTTACGACTGTATTTCCAATATCGGAACCGATTTAAACCACCTCAGTTATACACTCGATTTGTGTTGCAAAGGAAACGGGGAGGACAGAGGCAACTTTTTGATGGATCGGACAGAGTTTGTTTTGCATGTGAGTGATATGTCTGAAATAATAAATGTTGAGGCGTCGACGCTTCCCTAAACTCCCCCGCCGAGGGTGAGCTAAAACGATTTTTGATTTGGGTGTCAAGCAAATGTTTTAGGCGGTGACACACTGTGAGGATTTCATTTTCTTAATCGATTATTCATAATGTAAATTAGTTGAGGAATCCTTATGTGAATATTTATTATATATCTGTCTATACAATGACTTATTAATGTAGCGCATAAGGTTTAACGTGTTATAGCGGGCTATGAAACAGTGACACCGAAAGCTTTGTTTAATACTTACTCTAATCAGATTATGCATACAAGAACGGTTCGGAAAGCTGGCCGCTGCAGTATTAGGCTATGAACGGTTCAGAATTAACTAATCAGCGCACATGGGCTTTGGTGGTAGATTGCAGCGCATTGTCCGCGCTCGTGGCCCCGGAATATCTGTTTAGGCGACTGACCGTCCTCTAATGGCGATTGTTAGCGCTAACTAACTTCGTTAACCTTCATGATTAATGCACAAATTTAAGCCGGCCTAATCTCCGATACGTTGAGCGAGAGTCGCGCAAATGTAAACGACATTTTCAATCATGCGTCCTATCAAAGTAATGTTTCGTATTGCCATACTAGTTTTTTATCTCGGAATGATTTGTCAAAGCTAAAAGTGTTATCTTTTAATTCGTTTCCCGTTGTCCATCACGGACTGCGAGTTTGTTTTTTCTTACTTCGCCGCGCATTGAATCAACGCCAATTTTTGACGTGACAAGTGAATGAATAATATTATTTCGTCTCCGGAGCGTTACCGGCTGCCGCTGGCAGTTCGTTGGGGCGAATGTTAATTTCTCTATTTATACATGAATGTCGGCATTAGAACAGTCAATCAACATTGTTCATTTACGAATCAATAATAAAATTCTGATCACAATCGCTAACAACTTTACGTCCTCATATTTTTGTGTTTCGTTTATTTTTACACTTCACACTGTTAAAAAACATCACGTCCTGTTAGTTCTGATACATCATCAATCACATTAATAATTTTATAATGGTCAAAATAATACCAAGGAAGTGGAAATAATTTATTAGTTTATTGATACAGACTTTATCTTTTGTCCGATCGAAAAGAGATAATTTATTTTGATCGGTTCCCCTGTAGCCGATCAACAGCAAGAGGTCTTGTTAAAAAGTGTCGTTTGAAAAAAGAATTCGTTTAAATACAGCCTTTATATAGCGTTATGAACTTTTAATACGATGTGGAAAGTTGTTGTTTAATTATTTCCATGTTTTAACGTTTCAACGTTTGTGTAAAATTAATAGGTTTTTTTTTTATTCTGTACAAATATATTTCAAACTTCGTTAATACTCGTATTATTATGGTTAGTGTTTGTAATACATATTTATATTTATATATTTACATGATGTGATATAACACATCGAGTTATATCATACTAAACTGGTTTAAAAACATCCAACATGTTTGTAAACAAGTAGTAGTAAAATGTCAATGATCTCAATTTAAAAGTATAATGAAAGCATAACAAAATAAAAAGAAAATCGATTAATTTTCCGATTCGAGGATTTATAAGATATAAAGAAAAAAAAAATTATTTGCATGTTAATGGTGGCGGAAATGAAAAATATATTAAATTCAAACGGAGCTCCGTGACTCGTCAGTAAAGTACGCAACGACTCAATTTCGAGGGTTCAGGTACAGAGTAATTCATCACTATACAGTCTCTGTGAATATGACCCGACACAAGAGGATTCTACTTATTTAAAAATGTCTTATTTCATATGTTTCTAAACAAAATGTTCTTTGCCTCGACTATGCATTGTTATAAATTTTACTTTTACAATAGTTTGTATTACCAAGGGTTTTTATTCAAATTTTAATGTTTGACATAATGGCTTCAGAGCTTTAGTGACGTGAAGGTTATTTATATATGTACGTAGAATTGCATTGCAAGAATAGACAGGCACCCTCTATCGCTGTAGTACACTGTAATCCACAAAAGGGTTCCGCGAAGGCTTAAAACAGCCACTTATTATGTATGTTACATTTCACTTTCAGACGTCATTTATATTCAAATGTTCAAAAGGCATTACTGGGCAAAAATTGTGGCATTAACCCCTTTGAAATGAGCGAAATTGGTTCCGACGTGAAAATTATTTTTCGGGAGATATATTTGGATTTTATCTTAACGTACATTCATTCTTATATAACTTCAAAGATTGTTGTACTTCTATCATGATGCCAGGTCTGTTACGGGGTAGGTAGATAGCACCAATTGCCAAGACATATTCGAAAATCGGTGCTCCTTAGAAGCTAACGTGTTTCCACTACATTTATCACTCTCTTCAGACACTGCACAGATATTTGTAAATGGAGCTGTTTTTTCTACTAATACCAACTAAGTGCATCCGTCTCGGTTCGGAGGAGGAATACATCTCCCGGCCTCGTGCCGTATACAGGGTGTTGTAAGAGGCGACTAAACCTGGCCCTGGCTGCTTATGCAGCAACGTAGGTGCTGCACGATGTGCTCTGCGATCCCTGGCCGAATTATAGGGATTACTCCACAGCTAAACCCTGTCTTTGGACTGCAATGAGCTGATGATGTCTACGAGCCAAAATCCACACGCCGATAATACGAATAAAAGAAATAATTCTAATAAAAGAAGCGAAGATAAAAAACATATCCGAAATGATTTCATTTGTGTCTAATAAAAAAGAATGAATGAAACGGAAGCTGCAAAACTCAAATAATTCAAAATCAAAAAAGAAGTTAGGGAATTAGGGTAGCGTTACGAAGGATCCGTACAAAATGATTACATGTGCCTTCTTCATCCGGCAACAATGGAACAGCGGGGTATTACAATATTATATTTTCGCCTTTGTAGTGACTGTGGAGCGCAGTGGGCGCCTCGTTTCGAATGATAAAACTGTTTGTCAGTAGCTTTGTTACGATTCGTTTTGCGTGCCCGCGTGATGATTGTACGTGGGTAGGTAGGTTGATGTTATTAACGATTTCGCATACCTTTATCGAGGTATTAACATGTGATTCCCATCTGAATTATCACTGCCTGTCCCGTGAGGGATCTGGCGTGACTTTATAATAATAACGGTCACTGAATGCTTTCGTGGATTACATGATTGTTAATAAAATATTTTTTGTTGTCTTAAATTATTTATTTATTAATTATTACGTCATAAATAAATAAAAAACAGACAAAATATAATAATTCCAAGCATAAGGAAAATGTTAAATATTAACAAAGGCAAAATAAATTAGGCACCTAAATAGTAAATTATTTTAATTTTTGTCACGTGGATTCACAATATTGACTATGTTTAAACACCACACGGTTACAAATGTACAAGAGACAGTTAAATAAATTTAAAACTTTGCATTATACCTGTAATATCCGAAGAGAAAGGCAGAGGAGTGTATGACCCTTCCACGTTTTACCAGTTATGTTTACAATCCATTATGGACCAACCACCAAGGAATTTTTTTTTTAACTTTAATTAAATTATTATTTTTTTAAACTTGAACTATCCATTTACATAATATAATGACAAGTTGCTTCCATTTCGTGATCTAAAGATGAACATATTGTATGAATGTAACAATGTGGTGATAAAAAAATATAACAAGCTCGAGAGCGTCACGCCGCGGGCCGTCTCAGGAATGCACTCATCGTTATTCAGTAATTTGAAAATATTTTTACGATTTCCAAAAGTTATTATTATGACATAATCGTGGCAGGTTCCTTACGGGATAGCTAGACAACAGCAAATGACAAAAATCTCCATCCTTACTGAAGTGTTTTGCTACTTCAACACCCATTCTATGAACGTTCATAACTTCATGCCTCTCGCGTTGAAACCTTCACATGTTTTAGGGAACAATATGGAAAACTAAGGTATGCAGATTTCCTCTCAGACATTGTCCTTTATCATTACAGCAGTGATATTTACTGTTAACACGCACATTATTTTGTAAAGAAAGAGATCATGATTCAAGCCCAGAAGCTCACAGAAGGAAATAGATTTGTCAACCCTAATAGTTCTTTTACTACTTCATATTTTAAAGAAATGCTGTTACAAACTTGTAGACTCACAGTCATTATTCTTGTAGTACCTAAATTAGTTATGGGAGATAAAATGGATTAAAAGCCGACCACAACAATCCTAGTGTACCTTTCGTTACAAAACAGATATCGATAACTGAAGGAATGTTGTTTTGTTGCAGGTTGCGCGATGAAAGGGGAGATATTGAACGTGTCATAGCGATGGACAAAGCGCGCGAAGGATCGCATAACGGTAAACAGCGTATATTTAATGCTTATATAACTTACTTAATTGATACTCTGTGATGACGTCACATCATTGTGAAACAAGGAATTAAGTCTTGCAATTATTATAAAGCTGAGCGCTGCGATTCCCGTGTGGCGTGCAGGAGGGCTTTGTCCAGCTGTGGGCTGAGGTAGGGTTATGATGCGAAAAATGATTTTTAATACAATCATAATTTGTCAACAGGCTCATCGCCGGGTCACAGTCCCGTGCTGAACTTATCGAAGTCGGGGTCCGGGGAGCGCGAGCGCGCAGAGCGCAACGAGCGCGAGCGCGGCGAGCGCGGCGAGGGCTCAGCCAGCGGCCGCAGCTCGGCCGCGTCGCGCCGCACGCCGCAGCCGCCACGGTTGCCCTCCGCCGCCACCGCCGCCGCGTCGCCGCACTCGCACACCGACGACAGCGACGCGGCGCTATCTGACACAGACGACCACGTTAAAGAGGAGGATGACGGTAAGTCTCCTATCGCTATGTAAAGTTGTATAGCATAGCGTCTTTAACAAAGAAGCCTAACGTTGTACAATAAATTATTGACTACATAATATACATATACTCCGTGTCGTTTTCGCAGTAAGGAAGGTTCGCAGGTTTTTGTGTCTCAAAAGTGGTAGGTATCATGAAATTCTGTAAATTGAAATATAGTGTCATGTGTCCGACTTTGTGTCGATCCTGTGACGCGTCTAAATGCTAGTACAATATAACTTAGTTTAAAGTTTGTTAAATATTGCAAGAGTCATTCAAGACGTAGTCGTGGAATCTTACAAAAATATCTATCTATTTTCACTGCCTCGTTGGTCGAGTAGTTGCGAGCGCGACTGCCAATCGAGAGGTCCTGCGTTCAAATCCTGGGTCGGGCACTAGGTACTGGAATTTCTAACTACAATTTCTGGTAGTAGTTCGGATTCTAGAATAATGTCCGGTGTATGGCCATAGACTCACCGTCTATTCCATGATGGGATGTAAATGTAACTGATAAGACATAAGAGTGTACTGTATTTCTCTGCCTACCACTTCAGGGGCTACAAACGTGATATTATAGTTTTTTTATTTTTTAACACTTCTGTGCTGTTCGCGTATTCCAAACGAAAATAAAACCTATTTTTTTATCTTGATGTTAATAGACAATTATTATTTAACTAATATAGATTTAAATGGAAAAAATCTACTAAATTCACAGAAATATATCATAAAGTGAGGCTAAGTGAAAAGAATCCTTATGTGACGTCATTTCATTATGCATGGGCCATATGAATGACAACTTCAATTCGATTCTCGAATAATGTATCCACAATTTAATTACGATAAATTAGCTCTTCCCCGTATAACATGATCACACGAACACGACAAGGGAGTGCGCATGTAACATTAACACAGCTTAGTTGTATCACCCGCTCGGCGTTCGTAACCAACGTGTAATGTTCAGCAAAATTACCCAGTAATAGCCCTGGAACCTTCAGCATTCATAGTTCGGAAATTATCAGCCATAAAACAAGCTTCTTTTTTTTCTGCACGGGAACGTTTTAATGATAAGTATAAAAATTACTTCTATGACTATACTTTGTAGCAATAACGTAAAATCCCACAAATAAACGCGCGGGCAGTTAATGAATTGACCGACTGATTGATTTGCGACGGGAATTGATCATTTAAACGAAAATGTTTATGTGAATTGTCTATATGTTTTAGTTTAAGAGTCGTGTTTTCTGTAAACTGTTTATTTTTTATTTTATTCATATGAAGATTATATGAAATAAATCTATCCGATACATGTAATCTGTAAATGTGAACTGGAATTGTGTATTTACTGCGCATAAATGCATCTATCATCTATCCCTACTAATATTATAAAATGTGAATGTAAGTTTGTTTGTTACGCTTTCATGCAAAAACTACTGAACCGATCATCATGAAACTTTGTACACAAATTCTTCGAGGATTTAGAAGTAACATAGGATACTTTTTAGGAAAAAATTTGTTACGAAAGTTAAAAAAAATATTTGTCAAAAAATCTCAAATCTAGCTTCTTCAACGCCATCTAGCATTCCAGTAATGAAGTTCCATCCCTGACTACTGTAATACCTTTGCACTGTATTACCGACGGTCACGACAATATCCAAGGATACATTGTAGAATTTTAGAATTCCACGCGGACGAAGTCGCGGGAACAGCTGGTTTAAGAATAAACATTAATATAAATTCATTTCAAGTAATTTTACATATATACATACATATCTACACGCCGGATCCCTTATGTGGTAGGCAGAGAGCACCGAGTACCAAATATATCAAATAATTTTATTGAATACATAAATAGTATTACTAAGAAAAATATAAGCTAGTATTTTGCCTGGACCGCAGCAGGTGGAAATCCTTAAAGACAGCTTACGCTTATAGGAAAAAGTTCTGATAAAATGTAATTATACATGTGTGTACTGTAAGAGTTGTTTTGAAAAATCTTTTATATGTTTTAAACTCTACATGCATTTCCAGGCTCATCACCTATTAAATTAAAATAAAATATAAAAATCTGTTTATCTTTTATTGTTATTATCACGCTAGGTCTCTTATTAGATCGACTGCCATAACTACTGTCTGTCTGTCCGCCTACAATCCTAACGTGATTCTGCTACATTTGTCACTCTCTCCATACACGGCCGCTGCTTTCGGAATATAAAGACAACATTTCAAACATGTTTAGAAATAGTAGTTACGACGCTAGATGTCGCTGTTACTTCATATACATGTGTACACGACCAATGATGGATGGCTCGACAATTTCTTCGATGACATCCCAACACTCATTTTAGCAGCAGCTTTTTGTAGATTGAATCTATTGATGTATTTAATATTTTAATAAATTTAGTGTTCACTACCGCCGTATAGATCATCAATCATAACAGCACGTTTATAAATTCGCGTCGATAAATTACCAAACTACTTATTACATTTATCTGGCTGTTCGATTGTCGATAATATCAATAAATACAAAGTTAATTGTGTACACCATGATCTATAGTGACTGTTGTTTTGTCACGACAGGTTTTATACGGGATAGGCAGAGAGCAGCAAACGTCAAATGTCCTTAATGGATTTAACGTTCATCTTTAAATGTTTCATATACTAGGTGCATGTTTAAAATCAGTTATGAATCACAAGGCATAGTAATTTATTAGGTGGGTAGAGAGGCAGTGATTGTCATTTGTAATTTCCAAACAGTACGTACGAGGATTGGTAGGTGTGCACATTGTGTGCGTGCTTGCGCGAAGGTGCAAGTCAAAACAGCGATTCACAAATGTAAATACTCGATGCGATACAATAGCTAAATTAACGCAACTCAACTCGAAACAATGAGGATTGTGTACCGGTTATTGTAATATACATACAAAATACACGATGGCCGTGGGAACGAATAGATTATGACGATTAACGTAGGAATTGTTCGCTTAACTGTTGCTGTTATGTGGTAGTTAGCGACTTCGACTGTTGAACCGGAGGGTTCTGGGTTCGATCTTCACTAAGTAAAAAAAATATAGACTTACTCTTTTGGAGATTAAGTCATTTGTACATCATATCATAGATTCTGCGTACTTTGTGATGAAACGCACTTGTGTGAGTCAACAGAAGATGTTATTATTCCTCTAGGTTTTATCGTCTAGTGAGATTTCAAATTCGCTCATACACCTTCCAGTAACACACTGCAATTAGACCGTAAAAAACGATTAGAAGGTTCAATTAGCAGTGCATTTCAAACGTATATTTATTTATAATTAATTCTGTCGATACGTGATCCACGCTCGCCACGATTGCCACAGCCTCATTATAAAAAGCTTTTTCTCTACAACCGTGTCATTCAACTTTGATCTTTGTCCACCGCACGTTACATCTCTCTTTCAATCCGCCGTCCCCTTCCCGACC
>DWFO01000807.1:0-18183 GCA_018246595.1 Mimoniades nurscia nurscia
AGGCATGTTTCATTTGAAACGTAACATCACACCTATAATCCCCGAAGAGGTAAGCGGAAGCGTGTAGTACACTCCCACGTTTCACCAGTTACGTTTACGTCCCCATGTAGAATGTGGTGAAATTTACACCGGAAACATCTTATTTCAGTTTAAAAACGCATTTTAACATAATTTTACCAAATCGAAATTCGTGGATTCGAACCAGAGAGTTAACGACATATAAGGTATTAATACGTAAGCGGTATGGGGAGAATTTGTGGAACCAGTTTGACTTTACATAAGAAATTAAAAACAAAAATGAATCGGACAAAAGTTTACAAAATCCTGTTTTGACGTTAGAGAGTATACTTATTATACTATACGTACTAGGTTATTTCTGTCCGTATGTAACCAGCAATCGTAGGTACAAAAACGTACGAGGTAATAAGCATTTGAATAATCTGTCGAATCAGATCTAAAACTGGCATTCCAATTACTGGCAATCTACATTAGTGTGCGTTCTCATGAAGCATTTGGTACTTTATTGCGAGGTGATAAAGTCGATAATCTAATACAAACAGCGTTCACATCCCACTAGTACTGGCTGGTATCACAATAATAATAAATTAGCTCATTAAATAATGAGTTCACGAGAGCACTCGTAACTTGGCGTCTATACATCCAAAATGATATTAGAGCTTCGATATTGGCATTTCTTGCTAATCATCCTAGGAGGGTACCGGTGCATTCCAATGGAAATCCGCAAGTTCTATCCGGTCCTATTAGAGCAGCGGAAGATCACCCTGAATGCCACAAAAAGGTCCCCTCGGAGAATGATAAGAGTGAAGGCCAAATCAAACTGCAATTTGGCAGACTCCGTCGAGAACATTATGAAGAACTCAATGTAGTCTAATAGGGGCCCGGTTTATGGCAATAGACTCACCACCTATTCGCTAGTGGGACGTAAAAGTAACTGGTGAAACGTGAGAGTGTTCTACATTCCCATGCCTACCTGTTCGGGGATTACAGACGTGATGTAATTTTTTTTCTGTTTTAAGATTCTGATACAAAATACTAAAGTATATCGAATTAGTAGGAACGATTAAACGGGCTAGCTTTTTGGGTACCTATACGTCCTACTGTTGATAACCGGATTTCATTCCACCGCTCCATTGTAGCTTGGCGGAGTTACGAGTTAGATGGCCAGTAGTTTAAGCCGCATTTAGAGGCTTCGAAGTGGTTTAACGGTCATTACCAAAAGATAAGGAATCGTGACTGACCGAGTAATTTGATCTTTGACGTGCTGGAATCACGTGAATCTTCACCACTAACGACCCGTTTATAGCATAATAACAATAATAAGAGCTTCATAAAATTTAATTATAAACAACTTTGAGTGGTTTCACCAGCCGTGTCCTATTAAACGGTTTCATTGAACAAAATAAAAATTACGAGAGCTAACCTCAGCAAACGGCGACACAAAGCTGCAGAGGCACACAACACCACTGTCGGCGAAGAGCTTGGCGACTTCCGCAACGCGCCTGATGTTCTCTTCTCGATCCTCCTTACTGAAGCCCAGGTTCTTATTGAGACCGGTGCGCACATTGTCACCGTCCAAGCCGTACGCAGGGATACCTGCGGAATGGAAACGACGATTACAAAAGAATCCGCAGAAAGAAGTAAATAAAGAGGGAAATCAATAAAGCCAATAAATACAAAGGAAAATAAAGAAATTAATAAAAGACGATGTAGCAAAGTTAAATTGTATCATTATATTATCAAATGAGTGAAGAGGCATTTTCCACGCAAGGGTTCCATGTTTTCGCTTTACATCCAGTGATCTTATACAAATTGCAACCATGTATTCTAGTAGTCGCTCGGGGTCTGAATATGAGCCCGGTATATGGCAATAGGCTCACCACCTATTCCATCGTGGGACTTAAAAGTAACTGGCGAAACGTGGGAGTGTTCTACATTCCTCTGCCTACCTCTTCGGGGATTACAGGTGTGAAGTTACTTAGGTTAAGGTAATGCAGTAAAACCACCAATGTCAACTATCGCCATTAACTTATTTTAATCGGTCAATGTTATATACCAGTTTCAAGGATGTAGCTACACGTGCTAAGACTTAAGTTTCCATGACACTTCTGAGTTAAATTCACGTGCAATTACCTGCGTTTTTGCGACTTAGTTAATTGTGGGACCAAACCCTCATGTTAGCGTTGTGTGATAGGTCCTTCTCTAACACAATATATACAATCCATCTAACACAATATATATAATACCTAATTAATACCATGGAGTATGGTGCCTCGCAAAATGAGAATTTATCCTACATTTTTATTTTTCTAGTGTTCTCACCATAAATAGTAACAATTGAAATATATGTTAAATTGTATTTAAATGTAGCAGAAGTTCCATAAACTTTAATATTATTATTATAATTGAATGATAAAATAAAAATAAAATAAATAAAAATAATTGAGGTCAACTCGTATTATTGTTATATTATTTCTCGAAAAATATATATTTTTTTGTTTTATTTCTATACTGTTACTACAATAATTAACATACCTTGTAAAATAGGAATTTCTCCCAGTGTGGTGTTTCAACAATGATTAGTTATCATGAAATTATGTATGTTTAGTTGTATTTAAAGTAACATAAATATTAATAACATTAAGTATAACTCAACAGCTGGCGTCGTTATTATATTATTTTTCCAAAAATAATTATGTTCGTTTTATTTCTATATTGTTATTACAAGTGCGCGGTGACGTAAGTTTAATACACAACCATCACTACATAGTCCACGAAACAATTTCGTTGCGAATAAAGATATGCGAATTGTACATTTTTATCACTAATGAACTATTTTGTCGTCTCCCATTTCAAAAACTACATATTTTAAGGTCAGCCTAATGACCCCACCAAGTTCCCGCAGGCAATTTTCATGCACCTTAGACATTAAATTGGGAAACTCTAAAGCCTGCTATTTTTCTTGAGATGATTGCAATTATTATGTGTTACATTTAATTTTCAGATAAGTCCTACAATGATATATGTAATATTGATTTATTATAAGTTATCATACGACAATCAGAATAACTTATATTTTGCAAAGTAATATTTTGATAGATCTTTACCTTTGTGGTAATAGTTTACAAAAATGTCCGGACGCATTGAACAACGCCGGACGAGGGACGGTCATTGAATAAATTTCAAAATGGCGGGCTTCACAATCGTTTCTTTAATTCAGAGAGCGTATTAACCTTACTGATTTATTATTTGATCGTGAACCTTAGTAAAGGCGTTTGAGCACCGTAATAAAATCTAAACAAGATGAACTCTAATTTATATGTACCTATAAATTTAAAAAAAGCAATGTTTCCAATAAACCAAAATTAAAATTTTATGACTTTAACAGTTCATAACAGTACCCACTATAATCTTATGCCGCTGGTGCCCCTGACAGAATGAACACAAGAATATGGGATGGAGAAACTAACGATCAAGGTTGCGCGGTGTGAATAAATTTTCTTAATATTTCATATCCAACTGTGAACTATCGCAGTTCACACTTGAACTCACTTGACTGAAAGTCAAATAGATAAAACCAGTCCGACATGGAACTGCTGATGGAACGATATGTTACGTAGAGTATGTTGTAGTTATAATATAACCCGACTTAACTTAATATATTATATCTTGCCTTATTTTATCATTATCATTATCAGCTAATCTCATTTCATTCCTGGACTTGAGCTTCCCCCAAAGAGCACCTCCGTATCCTGTTTTAATCGCTAACGGAGCTCATTATATATATCAAAATACACTTTATATAATATTTGCATAGCTCTAAGTGTATACCTACATAGAATATCGAGATGCCTTTTACAACGTAGCATTTGCTCATATGTTAAAGGACATTTTGACCAGGCCTTATTTAAGAACGACTCCGACTTTATGGTAACAAATACTATAATAACAATATTATATTTAGTATAGTTTTTTGTGCATATATATGTACAAGTACGAGTATGTAGCTGCATATAAATAGTTCTTTAACATTCCTTCATGGCGTAAAATTCGTCAAGTTCAGTAAAATGAAACATACTACAAACATTGTTCGCGTTACGTTTCTCCTGATTTTCCTCCAATCACCCACTGTGTATTGACAATTCAGTTCGTTATAAGGAAATCTTACGCCCAAGTTTTTATATCCGTTCAGTGAATCGAGTGACAAAGCCAGAAAAAATACCCTGTTCGTTGCTCCGATATCAAAGATATCTTAATGTCGACTCCATAACACGGAAAAATTATTGTTCGACAAAGTTACATCATCTCTTTTGGGTATAATATACATATAAAAGGATTTCATACAACCACCAATAACACCTGCAACGAAATAAAACCAAGATAAATGTTATAGTACCTAATAGCTGTCAAAAGTTTAAGCGGGCAAAGTTGATAAAGAATGTCAGGAAAGTCGATTACAACTATGAAACATTGATCTAACGTTGTAAAACTGACGTAAAACTTTCTGTCAAAATTTTACAATATTTTAGAACAGTCAAATAATTTGTTGTTATACATATAAAGATTTCATATACTTAAAAGCGTGTCACACTAAAATCTAATGCAATTGATGATATTAATATTTGCCCAGTATACTTTCTTTACTAGCAGGGTAATGTAGCAACCGTTCGCTGTACTGTAGTTTTCTATCACCGTTGAAAATAATATCTGATCGAAGGAACCTTTTAACGCGACGACTTTAAACTGGGCACTCAGCGATTTCCTATAACGTATTTCCGATATCTTAACGACCCAGGCAGTGTTTATCCGCTCAGCTTTTGTTTAAGTACACATAAAACCAATAATGAGGTGGCTACAATCTGCTGGGAAGTCGCTAAAAGAGCAATTAAGCGAAACTGTTTGAGAGTAAACATCCATTTCTCGGCCGCGTTTAGTTTTAGCTATACTTACAAACTACAGTCTCTCATTGTATGTTTTTATGTTAAGATCATTAGAGTTTTCAAAGTATAAATTATAGTGTAATATGATGGATGATTTACTGATTGCTTTTTTAATTTAAAACATGATGTCAAATACAATATCAATTAAATTACCCTGGACGGCCCACGTCTTAGGAATTTTATTACTATTTTTTTAACTTTAGAACACGTATGTATTTATGTATAAATATTATTAACGTGAGTATTATAAACTGGTTGACGAACAATATAACCAACGAAACTGTTTGTCTCTACATATATCTGCAATGACCTGGAACAAATTTCTGCTCTCACTCATGAACTCGAAAAACAGAATAACTGGAATGAACACTTAATGTAGATTAAAATCATGAAAAAAATTATTCATAATCTGTTCATCGCGTTCATCTTATATTTTGAGTACGCATAACATAATCTCAATCAAAAATCGTTGTTACATTATTTGGTTAGCTAAGATTGGTAACATTAACTGCCTCTTTGGTCGCGTGGTTGTAAGCTCGATGGCCGATCGAGATCTATAGATCCGATCGACCTGGGTTCGATTCCTATGTCGGGTACTAATGAATTTTTTAATATAGATTTTCCAGTTCAAATTCGTAGTACTGGCTCGGAATCCGGATTCGTGCCTGGTGTATAACATTAGGCTTATCACGTAACTGGTGAAATGAGGGAGCGTATACCACTCATATCTCACCCCTTCAACGATTACAGGCGTGATCTTACGCTTTCATTACATGACTGATAATGTAAGTACCTAATGAGCTAATGTAAGTAACTACAAAGGTAAATTCTGTAGTATCTGCTAACCTAAGATGTAGGTGTAAACAAATCGGAAGTTTAAAAATTCCATAATTTTCGTGATGCTGTTATCTTAAAAATAGTATATTAACCATGCGCGGACTATGTTTTACCAGAAAGTCGTGGTTTTTTTCTAAACTATGAAAATTATAAGAATATCTATAAAGAATAACACAAAACTGTATATTTACCCGCAAAAATATCACACTATATTCTCATGTCTTATTAAGGTTACTTTCAAGGAGAGGCTTGGATTCACGACTCTTTGAGTGGCATGTCTCCGCGAGGATTACGGCGTTTACGTGTGAAGTGACAAAGGTCGTTTTATTATGTCTCTTAACAACATGTTATTGGCTCTGGTTTTGGAGCCTTATGTAGGTATATGTATATACTGGTGATAAAGAAATCCTGAAATTATATTTTCAGAAATTGAAATAAAAAGAAGACGTATAATTTTTGCGAAACCTGAGGTGTCAGTCATAAATGGATCGTCCCAATTGATTACTACATATGATTTCTAACATATGTACATTAAATTATATTCGATTTCGCATTTAACATTCACACCTTGTATTGCTAGACATTTATGCCTCGTAGACAATGAAATGATCTATGCACATAAACCACCCGAATCATCATCCTCATCAGTGCGAATGTCGATGGACGCAGATGCCGAGGGAGACCAAGACCCACCTATCTAGACCAAATAAATAGGGTTTTATGTGATGGGGACGTCAGAAGTCTCCGAAACCGGCGTGCATGCATGAAGAGAGTGATGAATGTGGACGAAGCACGACAGGTGTGCAAGAATAGAGATATTTTGCACTCTCTGCCTACCCCGCAAGGGACTTGGCGTGAAGATATGTATGTATGTTTATAGAATAGCGGTGAGTGTACATTCCCCTTTATATAAATTCCGACGCATATTAAGACCCAATATTGTCGCACTATAACATGTTAAGGTAACAAATAAAATCCTACTGTTCGGCTCATTTAATTAACATTAAATAATATATTAATTTAAGTGTTTTATTTTAGTTTACATTAAAAGTAAATATCCCTGTATTCTTCCAGCCACCAACCTGTACCCTTGCATGGCGTTTAAAAAAAATTTAAAGATGAAAGATCCTTTAATAGAATAGCATATGAGACGATTTTAATGACTGTAGGGCGAGTCAATAGAAATTTGCTGAAACCGTGGCAGGTGTAAATCCTTGCTCTCTGCCAAACCTGTATGAGAAAAAGGCGTGACGATATGAGTGCACGAATGTTTGCTCCGATCTATGTATATCGGTTCCCGTTAACATTTTCTATGGATATTGTTACCGCGCTTCGACCTTTCGCGGTTATTGCGGTGTGCATACAACATTTCAGTACTAGTGAGTGTTAGTACTAGGCCCTCAGTATGATACCACTTTTATTTTATGTTCCTTTTATATGTCGACCGCTTCTTTGACGTGTCCACCGTGAATTAGTAGCGCGAGTGAATGTATTAATAGTGAAGGCGAATGCCTTCACTATTATTATATTAGCAATATAGACAGTGTAGATTGACAGGGTCGAGACATAGGATACTTTTTACGGTGGAAAAATCTTTGATTTCCACGGGAGAGAATAAGTAAATTCGTAAGCGACAACTAGTATTACATATTGTACAACACATGACACGAATTTAGTATTACATCATAGACAAAGTAATGATTCACATGTAATCGTAGCTATGATCGTAGGTGTAGCGAAGCCTACGCTAGCTTTCTTCGGAATGTCCTTTGTCTATGTCTTGTGACCGAACGGTTACGGAACGGAGAGTTATTTGAAGACCGAACGAAATGACTGATAATAATTTGACAGTTGCGTTATTTTTTTCCGGTCGAGTGAAGTTGTGTTTTGTAACAATTGAGAAGCAATCATTGTCGCTCTGAGCTACGTCGTTTTTTTCGTCTTTAAATATAGTCGTGCCTTGTGGAAATTAGAAATGAAATTATTCATCATCATCATAATATTAAATTTGCCAGGAATTATAATCATATCAACTTTGATTTCTTAACAGTGTTGCAATATCGAATTGTATTGTCCCAGTATTATTGTTCTTTTCATTTTTATTCGTTATCATCAAAAATGTTCTGCGTTTTGTTTTTTTAAAGTACACTTAAACATTTTTTTTTCCATTTTCAGTCCTTTTAATATCACTCGCTCTGGTATCAACAATGCATACTGACAAACACACATGCATACATACATACATACATAGTCGTATATCCTAACCCTACAACTCGCTTCGAAAACACGACGATATGCAGCTGAACTAACTTTAAAAGATACCCCCACTCCGTAAACTATGATTACTTAACGTTATTTAACAGGTAAGGTACGGGTCTTGCACGTTGTAGAATGATGTCATTTGACAAGGAAGGAGACCAGTTATTGTAACACTGATGTCATGCCCGGCGCGCTCGTCGCGTGGGCGACATGTTGGTGCAATTTTACTATTTTTTTTAAAGTTGACCCTGACCTTGCGACACGCGCAACGCACGTGGATCGATCTCAATTGGTCTAGTTTTCCAGGAAGTAATTAAGAGTGCTGCTGTCGTATATTGATACGACCGATCCGTTAGAGTAGAGAATGTATGTATGTTATACATAAGCGACAACAAGGCATAAATGTAACGAAAATTAAGAGGTGATTTACACGCATTATTTCAGGGCACAGCATATTAGTAATTACAAACAGAGTTATTTAATTTTAAAGATCAATTTATGACGACCATTTATGCTGTAAAAACGACTTTCGTTTTTACAGCATATTATTTGGACGCATAGATTACGAGATAACGCTAAATTAAAATAATTCACCACCACTCGAGTTTTATGTCTATAGTCCGGCGCAGTGCTGGGATAATCAATGTACGAGTACATTAATACCACAACGACAAATAACTAAAAATATTGTCTCCGTTATCACTCTGTAAGGGTATTTAATTGGTCACAATGTAAAAAATGCGACCTCCGTAACTCACATACGTGACGCTCTGATTGGCGTTAAATGTCGACCAACTGATTGAATTCCTCGTCGACATGAATATGGACGAGTGGCGCTATTTGCGTGCGTTAGTATAAATTAACGACACCCGTCCATCACTCGTAAATCAGTTCGTTTACGAACTCGTTACGATGATGATAATAATAATTGTAACGAGCATATTAACTGTGTGCGCGTGTGTGTGTCAAACGCACCTGTCTGTCACATTTATGTGTGATTTATGTAAATGCCTTTGCCGTGATTGTTTAGTGGTTAAGGTGTTAGCATTTCACTTTGTGGATCTAGAGTTGGATTAACTTCGATTCAAGAAGAATGCAATAATAAAATTACAATTTTGTCATCCTGGTATCTATTCAACTGCTGTTTAGAATGTTATCCAAACATGTATTTTTTATAAGATAGGATTATTTTTATGTATGGCCTGGCATAAAGAGAGATGGACCACCTGATGGTGCTTAAGTGGTGACGGTAGTTTATAAACATTGAACCCACACCTTTCAATATGCAGTCAGATTCGCAGCTACTTTACCAACGAGACAGTATAAAAAAAATATGAATTCCTTAACCATGGACATAAATCTTAAGGGGAACCCTATGTCCAGCAGTGGAGTGCAATATGCTTATCATGACCATGTTGATGATGTATCCTTTGACGTGACCGGACAGAAGAAGACGCGAACATAAGTCGTGGAGAATTACGCTAGTATACAGGATGTACCTACCTGTAGTATCGGCAAAAGTTAGAGCACAATCAAATTATCGAGTTATTTATAGGTAGCGAATACATAGCTCTAGCGCTCTCGGTCGCTGCTCTTGACGGCCGCGAACCGGTTCAGGGGGCGACTCCCGAGCCAGTGCTCGTGCACCCGGACTGTGTACCACTCCACAACAACGATTGTGTGTCTTTGATATCATTGAGCATATTAAATTAAAACCCCATTATGTAACTGTATGGTTGGTTTATTTCTGAGCACAGTGCGCACGTGGCATGGACACAGCAGCCACAGTCATACATTTTTCAATCATAAATAAGCAATGGAAAAAGTGGGAAAACAACACAGACATACTTTGTAATTTAACCCGTCGTGTGCTGATCTGTACTATTCGGTCTATGTTACCTATACCATGTGAAATGTTTATGCCGACAACTAATCATGCACGGACATGCCGCAGGCGGCTGAAACACGCGATGTCACATTACAATTACAGTGACATAGGACAGTTTGCATTGATACGGTTTATGTCACCGCGGGCGGTGTGCGCGAGGGTGCCTAGTGTAGTGTACCACGGTGACACCCAATGACCAATACGCGAATAGAAAGCCGTGTACGATTATAAAGCTCGGGCTACACTCGTAAAATATAGACTAGTTTATCAAAGTGAAAACGAATTACTTATGGTATTAAAGCAGTGTAAAATCACACTGATTCATTCGAAGACATTAACGCCGAGGCCATTTCATTCTTATCAGTTGTAAACGATCTTGAACGATTCGTATTCATAGATTTCGAAACTATTTCTACGAGGGCATCACTTAAGTCTGATAAGAGACGCATTACCATAGACACAACGGTTGCTCAACCGATACGCATCACTCTCAAAATATTCAAGTAAAATTATCTTACATGTAATATACACACATACATGTGTAGAAACATAATGTAAGACTGAAATTTGTCCTTTTTTCGTCCACACATGGCAACATTACTTATAACAATCGGTTTATTGCTCTAAATATATAAATAAAATGTTAAAGATTTATGAACAAAGCGGCTGCCAGACGTCTTGGTAAAGTGCGAAAGTTGTTTGTTTAGGTAGGTCTTAATTATATACTAATATTTTTGTGTCGTTAATGTATGTAATTTGTGTAAATTGAAATGAATATTACAGTTCGTTCCCGTGAACGTTCCTACTTTTGTTGGCTCTATTTTATTCGTAGCTCTATCGGACGTCGCGAATACCTCTATCGTATGTTTTTGTAAGGGCGTGGCTCGTCACGAACTATTAATTCACAATTGTGTATTTTAACATCTCGAACAAAACATTTCATATACACACATAAACGAACAGATTTTAATTATAGTAATGAAAAAAAAAATTTATTCATATTGAAAAGTAATGAAATGACCTAAATATAACGCGTGGCTAATTACGCACAACTGAAAATTTATTTCTGAAATCCACCAACGTAGCCCTCGCCCACATCAGGGCGGGGCTGGCTGCTCTGCGTTTTAATAAAGGATATTAACAAACCGAACCCAGTTTCGCTTATAACATAATGAACGTAGAGAGGTCTTGGGAATTCCGTATATTAATGAACGAGGAGGGTGCTGCGCGTAGAGGGTGCGCAGTGGAACGGCCACGGGGCGAACTGTCATGTCATTGTACAACTCGTCGGACGCAGTGTGTGCACCGCCGGCCGGTCGAACAACCCCAGCAAAACCCATAAAAGCCTACAAATTCCATACCCAAATTTGTAGTGAATCAACGATCGTTTCGCACACGGATGCCGATATGGTAAATATGTTTGTACTTATGTTGCGTTACTGAAGTGCTCAATGACGGAGCCCTGGTGTGAACTATTTGGGAAATATTACGACATTCGTGCAGATGAGATGATATTCCAATTTTTTTCCCCCACTGTTTCGTAGTGAATTTGATCCAGTGAACGCGTTGTGTGGAACAGTTTGTATTGTTAATTGGATTTATTTGTTAGATGCTAAGTGGATTTATTGATTCAAATCCCATTATATTTTTATTCTTTTATTTGGAATGTTACTCGATTTAATATGATTTATGATGTTTCTTAGCTAAGAGTGCAATATTGAGTCTATGTTGAAAAACTTGTTCTTAGTTACATAAATGTTATGTAACGCATACACAGATGTCTGTATACAATATTCCCCAAAGTAATTTTCCATCCAAGTCCGTTAGTCTATATTCTAATTTCCTCTTTCATATAATACATAAATGTGAAATTTATTTGTTACCTATTATATTATCACGCCAGATTTCATACGGGATACGCAGAGGCCGACGAATGCCAAAATATCTACATATATCCTTACAAACTTAACTTGCTTCTCCGACATAATGTATATTACATATGTATGTTATTATTGATATAATTTGTCTCAAATCTGATTACGACTGCTTCTGGGAATTTAATTCGTCCGTTAGAAAAGAAAAAAATCTAGTATTGTTATTTTATTTTACACTGCATTTTATTTTTAAATTGGAAAACGTTTCATTGGCAAATTCCCAGAATTTTCTGCTTTTGTCTGTGTGTGTGTGTGGTCTATAAAACAATCATTAATTGATATATCTACAGACATGTCGATGTGTGTATCTGCTAGTAGTATTTGCACCACTTGAGCTCATTGTCTAAAAATTTCTTTAAAAAAAATTCAGCAACGAAAACACCACATATCAGATATTTAAACATCAACCACAGCTAATGCTGCATGCATTTCTTTGATTGTATGCACTACGCCTACAGAATAATAAATTAAAAGTGCTTCCCACATCTGTAATATTAACGATGAGAGCGAATTATGGCAGTGGATTAAAAGTAGAAACACTTCATAATGAATTATGAGATTTTGAGATTTCTCTTATAAAAATCAATGCTTATATGAAAAATCTCTAGGTATCATTTTTGTTGTAACTTCTTTAGAAACCAATCGTTTCATATTGTACGGAACAGTTAACTTTTTCGATTCGAATCGATTATCGATCCAAATCGATTCGAATTCGAAATTATATTGCACAATGACTCAGTTTTCTCAACTTTCTACGCACGCTGTCCTTTTCGACCTCCGCTCTAGATGTTGATCTAGTTTAGATTTCTTGCGACTTTTCAAAAAAACAACAAATGGATCAGAATCACGTGAGGTCTGCAACGATACAGATTATACGTCGCATTCTGCGCTCTGTGCCTACCCCGTGAGAGACCCTGCTTGAGGATATAATAACAGTAATAATATATGTTGTCAAAACGAATAGGCCTCCCCTTGCGTGTGAATTATAGAACTAATTTACGAATAACTAGTAAACGTTGTTGAACTTCATGTCCGGAATTTGAGTACAATAGTTCTACTCTGTCTAGAACAGTAAGTGTTGGTACCATTAAAAATTTTTGTTGCTAAGCAACTTTGTTTGCATTATTTTACTATAACATTTTCTATCAATCGTACTCTCTGTCCGAATGAATGGTCGCGGTAGGTGTGACGGTCACATTGACCGCCCCGCTGCACTGTCGGTCGCTTCGAGGGCTACTGAAAGATGTTTCGTTACTATAAAATGTTTCGTGAGAAAATCAAATTAAATTGCTCCATTACGTTATGTTCGGCTTTATTCGCGCATATTTTTTTATGTAATCCGTTTAGTTTACCACCTTTCCGAGGTGAGACTTCACGAGCTCCGGCCGGTCGCAGCGAATTGTACCGCTCTCGATGTATTAAACTTAGTCATTTAAAATTAATGTTAATGTACAAACTTTCATTTTCATCCATCCAACTCTATGGCGAACATTTAAACATTACAAACATCTCTATGCAAAACTGTGTTAAGTAAATGTTTTTTTTATTATTATTATTGCACGGCCGGAAGCGACTAATATATCCTTAGTGTACAGTACACATACACATACATGTATGTTACATTGTAATGCACGTGTACGCGTTACGATTCGCACAGTAAGCAACACAGCAACAATCGCGCCAGACTAAATATTTATATTTTTATAACACTACCATCAATATCGACGTTTCCTTGCATCGATGCCGAGGTACGCTACGATTACATCATAAGCGTATCTCGGATCTAGACGACTCAGTTTCATTAAGTTTCGTAGTAAGAAGCGTTCGCTGAATGCACCTCCATTTTATTACGTCGTCAATGCCCAGTGCAAATCTTGTTCGCAACGCCTCGATAAAATCGCAAATAAAATAGCACGCTCTACTTTTGATAGAAATGCGGGTAATTTAATGCATTATATACATCATTATTTGTATCTTCTCGGAATGTGACGGGTTAACGCCATAGTGTGACAATCTGGTTAAGTACGGCTGGGGCAGGGTTGAGACGCGAATATAATGTGTGCAGGTGGTTCCCTCGGAATGTTTTCTTATATCGATACTAATACAGCGAATAATATTTAAAAAAACAGATTTTGTGATGAGGTGTGCGCAGAGATTCGATCCCATGAAATCCATAATAAGAGGCTTAATTTTAAACCACTAAGGCTATCACTGCTATTATACACAGCATTACATAATATATATCTCTGGATTACAAGACACTTTTATACATGTAACGCTCCATTAAATGATACCTCGTGGGCCCGTTAGCTGTTGAGACGCGTATCACTCCGATTGATGTGGTCTTGATTGATTTCGATTGTCGCCACTATACGCCATCAATAAACACCCTTATTGCGTCCGGGTTAGAGTTCAAAGTTTGTCACGCTCATAATTAATTAATCAAAGTACGAAGCTCCGTACGTCGTGACTCGCCAGCGACCAATTAAGACCCCAATGCTTGTGAGATTCCTGGAGCTTTCTCACCAGTCTGTCGTTCCTTAATGTTATTAATTTACTATCATGTTGTACGAACTAAGTGATGAATATAGAATAAGCATGACAGGTTGTGTGTAAAATAGTAATATTTGACACTCTGCTCTGCCTACCTCGTAAAGGGTCCTGGCGTAAACATATAATAATGTACATATAAGCAAGTAGATATTTCATTGAAAATAAAACTGGGATATATTATTATTATGTTTACAATATATAACTTATGAGTTTATCAAGTTATGTTTTTAAAAGCTCTCAATGATAAGATTACCCGTTTTGCCCACAGACAGTCCAGCACGGCTTCCCTCACAGAGCGTCGGCCCTCGCTTGGGACCCGCTGCTCAGGCTCGCGGCCATCGGCACCGCGACGGGCGCGCTCAAGGTGTACGGCAGGCCGGGCGTGGAGCTGTACGGGCAACACACAAACCCTGACTCGGCAGTCACACAGATACACTTCACACCGGGTAGGTTTCACTCCTCTCTCACGATGGTCACCTCACATGTGGGCTGTTTATAACAACGGTACTTGTAACAAAATAGGCATGTTATTATGAATTCTTTGAATTCATTGAAGTCTTTGCTTGTATTAATTGGCTTATGTGTTACCAGTACAAATGTGTCACTAAATTATCAGCTGCTCCGGTTTCCATAGCACTGACTACTTTATCATAATTATATTTATTACAGGCACCGGCCGCCTTATATCGCTATGCGATGACAACAGTTTGCATCTATGGGAGATCAACGAGAAATCCCTAGTCGAACTAAAGGCGCACACCTTCGAGGGCAAGAACAAGAAGATATCCTCCATATGTGTGGAGTCCAGTGGGAAGAACATACTGCTAGGCACCGAGGGTGGCAACATATACACCTTGGATATTAACACGCTCACAGTGAACGAAGATGTCATATATCAGGATGTTGTTATGCAAAAGTAAGCCTTTTTTGTATGTTAGTATAGAACTCAGTTTGCCTGTTATGGATATGTGACAATATTATACATTGCATTTTGTTTCATTTAAAAGTGTTTGTCAATTTTTCAAGCTGCATCGATAATGATAGCGGGTAATATGTCCCTTATTATTTTTGTTTTATTTTATACAGATTGAATGCATATCTCATGGAATTGCTTGCTTTCAAAATTTACTTATATTTATATACATATACACGGATATATTCAGTTATGCTAAAACCACTTTACATGGGTTTTCTTTACTCTTTCCCTGCTTCGTGATAAATTATTTGACAAAAATTCATTTCATAGATATTATAATAACACATTGGTTTTTATTTCGTTTCAGTTGTCCTGAAGACTTCAAAGTGAACCCGGGTGCAGTGGAAGCTGTATGCGAGCACCCAAAAGTCCCAAGCCGGATTCTTATCGGTTATAATCGTGGTCTGGCCGTCCTCTGGGATAGGGTCTCTGCCGCGCCCACACACACATTCGTGTCAAATCAACAGCTTGAGAGCTTGTGTTGGAATGACGATGGTGGGTTCCATTTAATGTAAATACCACTGGTATTCCCGAGCTCCGCTTCCACTTACTCTTAATGTGGGATTGGTTCTTAGCATTAGCAAAGTGATTAAAACTACATGCATAAATACATGCTTCTATATTCGGCATCAAGAAAAAGAGATTCTTTAACTTTCCTACTAGAGTTTAAGTAGACTATTAATAAGGTATCAAGAAAGAAAACTTAATCTATGCACTAACACATATGTACTTGTTAATATTACAGGCGAACACTTCACGTCCTCTCACAACGACGGCTCGTACGTGACGTGGGAGGTGGCCGGCGCCGCCAGCGACCGACCCCTCAAGGAGCCCATCACGCCCTACGGACCTTATCCTTGCAAAGCAATCACAAAGTTCTTGAACAGAACCAGCGTAGACGGAGACGAGATCACGATTTATGCCGGTGGGTACATGTATTATATTTTATAGTCATAGATGGCGCCACATGCTATTTAAACTCATCTTCTCATTAATTTTGACTAGGAATCATCTTAACAAATGTAAATCATATTTCAGTCATGTACTGGGATTGCGATGTATTGCCATGGAAACAACAAACAATCAGAACACTAACTGTATGTATCATTCAGATATGTTCCTGGCTGAAAAAATAAATACATACATACATAGAATTAGAGAGCCTAATATAGTGAATATTAGGGTTAGGATTTTATACCATAACTGCACATATTATTATTTAAAAAACTGTGCATTGGTATCAACGACAGATTGGCATAACCATTTATTAAACATTTGGATACATGGATGGACAAGTCAGATTGCAATAATCTATATTATCAAATATATGTGTTTATTATTATCATGCTTACTAACTATTTTACTTATATAAAAAAAAGGGGAGTACTACACTTCTCTGCCTACCTTCGAAGAGATAAAGACTTGATGTTATGTTATTATTATACCGTCACACCAGGCACCCTTATGAGATAGACAGAGAGCATCGATTTGTTTCCATTTATGTCTTTGACGGTGATTTACTATAAATATATGAAATATGTGTTGATTTCAGGTGGTATGCCCAGAGCGTCATATTCAGACAAATTCACGGTCACCGTGCAGCAGGGGGAGAAACATGTCGCCTTTGACTTCACCAGTCGAGTATGTGTTCCGAACTATTGTCAAACTAGCCCAGCCCTTAACCTTCTTATATACACAAGTTACAGCAGCTCATCAGTATTCTGCTTGATTATACATGAGTAAAAAAAATTAAATTATTTTTGAAAAAGCTTCCTCTTTATCTATTAACAAATGTGTATGATGCTTTGCTTTGGGATCTATTCAAACATTTTAAAATAACTAATAAATGCTAATTATTAATGAAATTTGATACCAACTAATACCACTCACACCATGAGATGGCAAATTGTACCAATTACCTTGATGTAATGTAATATTATTGTACATTATGTAATAGATTTAGTCAGTCGGATCGTAAATGGAGTGTTACAATGAGATTCAGTTGATTCTTGTGATTCCAGGTGATAGATTTCTTCACGACGTCGCCCGTGCCGCCAGATGGCGTGCCGTTGCAGGAGGAGCGGCCCAGCACTCCGGCGCAGATACAGGTGCAGACCGTCAACCAGATCGCTGCGGCGTTGGTGAGTTAACTGCTGGCTTTATTTTTATTATGGTCCTTTTATAATAAAAATTCAGAAGACCCCCACCTGATGGTAAGTGGTCACCGACATCTATGAACATTTACATCAGTGGGGGTACCAATGTGTTGGCTGCCTTGAAGGAAATTTTTAACGTTATGTTTAACTCGGAAATAAATTATATAATATTATAGATTGTTAACAATTTCAAAGCTAATTATCTTTACTTTTACTTTGGGTCTTGGGTTTGTCCCCATAGGCGACGGTAATCATCTAACATCATATTAAAAAAAATGTGGTACCAATCATTTTAATTACTGTTTAATGGGATTTAAATTGGCTCGTGGTGTAACTAATGATATTAACATAGTATCTGTTATAAGAAAGCAATGATCAACTGCTTCATTTGATTTAAGTAAAAACAGACTCATTAAAATGATGCTCCTCCAGCCATGATTATAGCTTCCATATTTTTTTATTCTTGATAAACCGGGAATTTCAAACCTTGAAAACTAAACCTATGCGCACGTGTCGGGCCCAGGTGGTGCTGGCGGAGGAGGAGCTGGTGGTGCTGGACCTGTGCGACCTGCGCTGGCGGCCGCTGCGCTTGCCCTACCTGGTGTCGGTGCACGCGTCCGCC